>PVJA010002008.1:0-46922 GCA_004027025.1 Myocastor coypus | reverse complement strand
GTAGTTTCAGCTTGGTGCTGCTGTGGTTTGCAATGGCCAAATTCTGTGTCTTACATGAAACTTTAATCCCTAAGATCTCCAAATGAGACTCTCCCGGGAGGAGGTACCTTTGAAGAGGCAATCAGGTTAAATGAGGTCATTAAGGTGAACACTGATCCAGTCCAATGGGAGCTGTAGGATGCCAGAGACGGTGGAGAACCAAAGGGAAACCAGGTTCATGCATGCGGGAGGAAAGGTCCCAGGGACCAGAGAGAGAGAGAGAGAGAGAGAGAGAGAGAAGAGAGAGAAAGAGACAGAGAGACAGAGACAGGCAGAGACAGAGACAGAGATACAGACAGAGACAGACAGAGAGACAGACAGAGACAGACAGAAAGAGACAGAAAGACAGAGAGAGAGGCAGAGGGAGAGAGAGGGAGAAAGAGAGGGAGAGAGAGAGAGGGAGAGGGAGACAGAGACAGAGAGAGAGAGGGAGAGAGGGAGACAGAGAGAAAGGGAGAGAGAAGGAGAGAGAGACAAAGACAGAGAGACAGAAAGAAGGAGACAGAGAGACAGACAGACAGACAGACAGACAAACAGAGAGAGACAGAGAGACAGGAGGAAGGAGAGAGAGGGGGGAGAGAGAGGGAGAGAGAGACAGAGACAGAGAGACAGAGAGAGACAGAAAGAGGGAGAAAGAGAGAGGGAGAGGGAGAGAGAAAGAGAGACAGAGAGACAGAGAGAGAGGGAGAGAGAGAGAGACATCTTTAAACCTAGGGGAAACCTCTGAAAAAACAAATCAGGCAATATTTTGATCTTCAACTTACACTCTCCACAACTGCAAAGAAACATATTCTGTCGCTCAAGGATCCCATTCTATAATAACTCATTAAGCAATCCTAGGAAACTAACACCCGCGACACCTCCTGAGCCAAGTGCCATGTCTTGCCTCGGGGGTCCCCCTCTAAAGACCGACAACAGCTCATCGCTCTGTCGCACCTGTCATTTCTGGCGCTGTTCACATTTCTTTTCTTTCACTTTCTGGACTCAGGCATCCCACAGAGTGTCAACTCCTTAATTCTTGCTTCAGACGCTGCTTTCTCGAGATTCTGGGCTACGACTGCAGCCTGCCAAAGGTTAAGTTTAAGAAACAATACTAAGACTGACCTTAATGATGAAAAGTAATATAAAAATCTCAAATAAATACCAATTAATGGAACGCTTACATATTAAAATAACGCATGGTGAATCAAATATCATTTAAAATCAATAAGCTTAATTATATTAAAACATGAATATCTGTGTAGCAAAAATTAAACTATTCATTGTGGAATGTGCATATTTCCAGACATTCAGCTTACCCATTCTGCAGTCTAATATGACAGCCAAACAATGTTCCTCAAACCCCTCCTCAAGTTCAGAAATTTTCTGGGGGCTAGTGGAACTAAGGAAATATTCCCTTACGTTTAGTGGTGCATTATTTAGTATACAATTGATAAAATATAATCAGAGGAAAAGCCAGATGAAGAAGCACACAAGAAAGATCTGCTGGGGCCTCAGGAACTGCCGTGTCTATTTTTGTGTGTTGGAGAACACCACTGTCCTCCAAGCAAGAGAAGGTTTTCATAAACCTTGAAGTTCTCTGAACACCAATATTTAGGGATTTCTTGGCCCCCAAATCTATGTAAAATAAATATTTGTTATTTAAGCCAAGTCTATATTACTCTGTTTCAGCACGCAACCAGACTAAAACAGGTGGCATATAACATTAAGTAGGCCAATTAGCCTCCTGGGGAGTTACATGCCCAAAATTGCCACAGATAAAAGACAGAAAACCTATAGGGATATCCACAAGCTCCTTGTACTGAGCATTTCTTAATTCTGAATTCAATGTTTCTTTTGTACTAAGCCCTAAAGAAATCCAAAGGCCTAACACAAAAGACTCAAATTTATCCGATTATACATGTGAAAGTTACTCCATTATGTAAAAATATAATTTCCTTCTCCATTCTTCCGTTGATGGGTATCTGGATTAGCTCCAGGATTTAGCTATAATAAATTGTGTTGCCATAAAGTTTGGTGTACATATGTTGCTACTGTATGAGGGTTTTGGTTCTGAAAAAATACCCTGAGGGGAATAGCTGGCTTGAATGAAATCTGTAGTCCTAGTTTTGAAGGAATCTCTACAGTGATTTCCATAGTGGTGGTTATAGTTTATGTCTAGTTGTCCCCCCAAAGCCTCATGTAATCATGGGGTGGGGACTTCTAGAGTTTAAGACTTGACTCATGATCCACTGGGATTGTGTATTTTGTTTCCGATGGGATTATGGGTCTTAGTATTTCTGGGATTATGGGTGTGACCGCATCGTGTCTGCACAAGGACACTGAATGTCACAGATGCGAAGAACAAATGAAGGTTAGTTCTACAGCAATCTGAGCAAAGATTTCCATTCGGTATTCTGTAAGCTCAAGACTGCCAACTGCTCTTATTAAAATCACAAAAAATTTACCACAAAAAATTTAGTGATGGTTTTGTGTAGGGACTTTTATGCTTCAGGTTGGCACATTATATATTTTCTAATTTTTGAAATCAGTGCAGACAATTGGGAAAAGTTGTGCAAAACTACTGCATTTACAAAATTGGCACGAAGTGAATTCAACACTTGATGCACATGGAGAGTGCTCTAAGCCACAGCACTAAGAATATGGGCTTCAGTGGCAGCTGGTGAGCCCCAAAGTCACAGAGTTAGACCAGAAGGGCAAATATTGCCCAAGTGAAGTGCTATTGCTAAAGCTGAAACAGGTCTAAGGCCATTCTAGTTCATGCACATCACTGAGTTCCCATCTTTGTGTCTGATTATGTGACATTTCTTTTAACTTGGGGTCTTAAACTTGTTTCACAAAGTCTAAAAGGAAATACAGAAGAAATCATACACTAGAGGTTATGTTAAATAGATGTAACTTACAAAGCTAGCACTGAACTGAAGAGAGCCAAAATAAACTCCATGAACTTGCTTATTACTCATTGGAACCAGCTCTACGTTAGGGGTAGGTGATCTGTACATTTGTGTTCCAGTAGACCACGTGATTTGCTCAAAGTGTCCTTCCTGTCGGTGCATTGGTGAACTCCTCAGAACCTCTACACGTTTATGGGCCCTACAGTGGCGGTACTTCCTACCTCTACCACCCAAGCTGTCAGTTTCAAATGACTTAGTGAATACAAGGAAATAAAAAGTGGTTAAGAATAGATTAAGGAGGAATAAAGGGACTTAGAAGATCCATGCAGTTGACCTCTTCTAATCAGCCAGCTTGCTTGCTTGTGACAAGGGATGGTTTCCGCTGTGGAAGGTCCTGTGGAGTGGGAATGTGGTCACCAGTGACCTCTGTCTTATCTGGGTTCGCCGTCGGCAGTTACTTTTTCTTCATCTTCTCCTTAGCCATGTTGTAATCTCCAGAACTAAAATAAATAAATAAATAAACAAACAAACAAACAAACAAACAAATAAATAAATAATTGCCCTTTCTGCAATCGTTTCCTTAAAAAATCAGAACTTCCAGGCTTCTGTCCCAGGTGAGGAGACCTTGCTTTTAGTTTTGGTTCTTCAGCTTTCCCTGGGCTGGTCACTTTATCTTCCATTTCCTTCTGCTCTTAGGCCTACGCCACCTCTACGACCTCAGAGGACATCGTGCTGCCTCTGAGGGCTAGGGGCCAGAGGAATTGCGAAGATGGGGGCCACCCAGCCCCCTCCCTGCACTAGGCTGCTGCCTCAGAAGTGGCCTCTCTCTGACACTGCACCCTGTAACCCCTTGGCCCACGCCGCGCGCCCTACGTCACCAACCCTTCCTCCAGATAGTGGGATTTAATCTGTGGGATAGTGAGCTATCATTTTTTCCAAGTTTTTTGGTCTTCCTTTTACTCTGTTGGAGATTTGTTGTGAAGTATAGGAACTTTTCACCAAGATCCCAGAAAATGGATGCAAGTAGAGAACACACTCTTACCTGAAATAAATCAAACCCCAATGTATAAACATTCTAATGTCTCCTTACTGTGAGAACCTGAAAGAGAAAAATGGAATCTGAAAGGTACAATACAAACTGGCAAAAGGAAATGAACTTATTCAAAAGAAAGAGTTACTCAGTCGAGGACAGGAGAGGGACCGGGGAGAATAGATTTACCCATATATGTAATCAGGATGGTTTGGATAACTGCACCATGCATTTCCATGGTGAAAAACAGTAGTTAATATTTTAATTTTGTTTGTCTCTCTTTTCCAATTGCTTCTTTTTATTATCTTCTTAATTTCTTATTCATTTCTCTCTCCTTTTCTTTCTCCTTCAAACTTTAAAAGCATATATCTGGTAATATGAATAATTGATTGGAAGACAATACCATGTATTAAAACAAATACTGTGAAATTCATAATACGTCGGTAAGTGAAAAATCTGTATCACTTACATTTTTTTTTCTGATTTAATTATAAATCGTACTCTTTCTTTAAAAAAGCTAACACAGTTCTACAATTTTTTTTTTTCTTTTTGTACCAGAAACTGAAACCAGGACCTTGTGCTTGTCATGCAGGCATTTATACCACTGAGCTGTCTCCCCAGCCCTGATATTTCCACTTTCAATGTTATTGCAATTAGCAAATGAGCATTAGAACTGAAGCAGGTCAAGTGAAATCGCACTTAATAAAAATGAAGCCCTGGGCCCTGCGGCAGTATCTCATTTAGAAGGCACTGCACCTGGCAACGTGCCCACTGGGGCTGAAACTCAGGTGGTTGAAGAACAGTGTCTTACTAGCCTTTTTCAAAACACAGATAAGTGATAAAGAAATGCCATGGAAATTTTATTAACTAAAATTACATATGCATGATAAAGAGTAAAGATCATTAAACAGAAGGTAGTAGCTATGTAATTATTATATACACACATATTTTACATTAATTTCTTCTGTCTTAAAAATAATCATACATAAGCACACATATGGTATAAGTTTTATGGCATAAATGAGTATAAAATATGTGCACTATGTCTGTGTTATAATACCATGAAGAAATGTATGTGAACGGTAGGTAATGAACTATGCAAGTTATTACAGGTGATAAAGTAATATTTATGGCCAACTAGTGGTGAGATGCTTTTTTTAAAATTTTGTGTGGGAGTAGGGTTTGAACTTATGACCTTGCACATGCCAGGCAGGCACTTGTGCCACCGCACTATTTCCCCAGCCCCTGGTGAGATGCTTTTTAATATCAATAGATATACTACGAGTAGCAAACCATACCTAAAAAGGAGCACTGATTTAGAAAGGGACCAAAAGGAGCTGCACCATAGTCTCAGAGACTTTGAAACCTTGCAGATGCTAAGGCAATGCATGTCCATGATGCTTGCTGCTATAGATCTCTTACAGGGGAGTTTGGGATGCTGCGCTCACCGCTGTGCACACTTAGCCTGCTGGGAGCACTGACAGCGGCAGGGCGTAGTGAGGGTGTAGAATCAGAAACATGAAGTTCCCAGAAAAAAATTTGAAATACACATTGGTTGTGCAGAATTGACCAAGGGTTCTGTATCTCAAGAAAACATATTTAATTCTCTTGTTGAGAAAGTTAGCCCTGAGGACAGTTCATGTCATTAGCTAATTTAACGTTAGCTTAGGTGTACTATAGGGCATGCAAAAGGCTGATATCTTTATTGTAACAGACATGGGAAAAGAGAGAAGAATCTTGGACTGCAACACTAAACAAAAGTTTGTGTACTTCGAATTGAATTGCTTGCTATATCTTGAACAAATTTCAGAAGATTCTCTGACCCTTGACAGTGAATAACTGTATTCACTGGACCAGAAATGCAAAAGAGAAAACATCATCTCCTAATGTCACATTGAAAAGAAAATGACCTTGGCAAATCAAGCTCATGAGGATCTGTCTCTGTGCCCGCGGGGGTTATTATAGACACCTGAGGAAGTTAAGGCTCCTCTGTGAAACGGAAGTCTTAGTTTTGAGTTGAAACCTATGAGAATCGGCAGATACTGGAACCGAGAAACTTATGATGTCACTTTAAAGCAGTGTATAAGCCATGTTGCAGAGAAAAAGTAGCTTGATTTTAGGGTATGGCAATTATGTAAGCTTTGTAATGGTAGTTTTCATTGAATTACGTGAGGTAAGAAAGTTCATTCCTTTAGCTTGGCAAGGATGATTTCTACTTTTCTTTCAAAAAATAGTTTTGTAAATTAAGTATAGTCACCATATTTGAAATGCTGAGCTTTTTTTCCGAGTAGTAATAAAGAACGGCCATTCAAGTCTACACAAATAAATACGTGATATTTGACTTTCTGTAATTGTAACAATTTTTGCTTTATTTTATTTTATTTTATTTTATTTTATTTTATTTTATTTTGAGACAGGGTCTCACTGTGCAGTTCAGGCTGGCTTTGAGCTCACTTTGGTAGCCCAGGCTGGTCTCGAACTCAGAACGATTCTCCTGCCTCAGCCTCCCAAGTGCTGGGATTACAGGTGTGAGCCACCACGCCCGGCTAATTTTTGCTTTAAAGTTAGGAAAACTTCATTCATCAAGAATCTGACTGAACTATCATTGTCTATGGATTCTGCAGTAGCTGTAATCAGCCGCTCTTTCTTTACATTTCTAGAAGTGTCAAAGAGAAAGAGAAAAATGCTTCAATGATAGGCACATGTAAGTAGCAATTTCATTTTTGGTGGGCAACTTAGGATCTTGAAATAACTGATGAAGAATACATTTACCTTAGTTGAAGTCAAACTCAAAATCCAATGTAAGCCGGGTGTGGTGGCTCACGCCTGTAATCCCAGCACTAGGGAGGCTGAGGCAGGAGGATTGGTGCGAGTTCGAGAGCAGCCTGGGCTACAAAAGTGAGCTCAAGGCCAGCCTCAACTGCATAGCGAGACCCTGTCTCAAAAAGACAAAAAAAAAAAAAAAAAAAAAAAAAAAAAAAAAAAAAAAATCCAATGTAAACATATGGCAAAAAATTATGAGTAAAATCTAGCATGAATTTATTTATTTATTTATTTATTTATTTATTTATTTATTTATTTATTTATTTACTGTGGCGCTGGGGATTGAACTCAGGATCCGGCGATTGCCAGGCAGGCCCTTATTCTATTGAACTATCTCCCCAGCCCTCTAGCATGAATTTAAGCTATCCTGAGGACAGCAATGATGAGTTACATTGGTCTAAACTAAAATCCAGCCAAAAGAATAGTGATTCAACTCATCCTTGGAAAACTTCACTAAATATTTGAGCACCTGTTAATGAAGTAGCACATTAAAAAGGAGGATAAAGTATTAGTAACCGCAATATCGAAAGACAAAATATGTATGCTTTAATTTTACGCAATAATGGGTAAAACTGAAAAAAATAAAGTATGTAAATTTTACTCCAACTTTGGATATTACCTATTTTAAAAGCCTGTGACAAGTAAATTACTTCAACCTCAAATTATCTGTGAAATAACAAGTATAATGTTTATTTTACATTTGCTGTGATTATGCCAGATATGAAAATGTTTTGAAAATTAAATAATAAAAACACTGAGAGTAATGAATTAAGAATCACAGAATAATTTGTGTTTTCCTAGAGGCAATGCATATAGGAAAAAGATGTGGAAGGCCATATGTTTAGAAGTAGGAAAACTAACCATAAACTCATTAACTTGAGGAAATATGGCTAGAGAGATAGCTCTGTGCTTTAAGCACCTGCCAAACATGTGCCAAAACTCAGGTTTGGTCCCGGAGTCTTTGGGACCAAAAAAGGAAAGAGAAGAAAGGAAAAAGCAACCTAGCTTAGTCTCAGGAAATAAAGTAAGTTTTGGGGGAGTTTCTATACATCCTGTGTCCCTCCTTTCCTCCCATGCTCGATAGTAGGCTTGAAATCAGCAAACTTAGAACTACAGTAACTTAGAAGTGATTATCTATCAGTTCCTAGAAGATTCAGAATGGGGGTCTTCTCAAGATGTAGTATCATGTGATGCATCTGGCCCCATCTAGTGACAGCCCAAAACTGTATTCTAGGGTTTATTTTCAATTAGTTTGGCCTAATTCAGAATTGTGTCTGTGAAAACAGCCTATTGCTGTCGAGTATTCTAAAAATGATTAAGAGTCAATGTTTTAGCTTTTTGAATGATAATATATAAGGCTTACAATACAGCTCGCAAAAAATAAAATTAATAGGGCCAAGGAGATAGCTCAATGGCATAATTGTCTGCCTGGCAAGCATAAGACCCTGGATTTGATCCCTGGTACCAATAAATACAATACAATACAATACAATACAATACAATACAATACAATACAATACAATACAATACAATACAATACAATACAATACAAATAAAATGAGGAGTGAACTTTCCATAGGATCACTAGGAAAACTTAAACATTTTTGTGAAGTCTAAAAGACCATAGACATATGCACGTCTCTGTCATCCAGAAAATTTCTGTGAAGGTCCTAATTTCTCACATCTGGTTGAATTCCTGTTTGTTTCTGTTTCTTTGGCTTTTCTTTTGTTATTGTTGTTTTTGTATTTAGTTCAGGGTGTATAGGGTCTCAGTACACAGATTGGTTTTGTTGTGATTTCTGTGTTTTTATTTTTGCAAGTGCTGGGATTACAGGTGTACACCACCACACCCAGTCTTAATTGCTCAGCACTTGGGGAAGGGAGGGCAGCACAGCAGGCTGGGGATTGAACCTCTGACCCCTGCATCAGCCTAAGCAGGTGCTTTAACCTGCTCAGCTATCTGTCTGGCCCTTATGGGTTAAAAGAGAGAAAGCTTAAAGCCAAGATATCCTGCAGCTGGAGCATTGAAGACATAACCCATATCTGACAGAGCATGCGAAACTTTAATAGTTCAATGTAATTTATAGTTTCTGACAGCAATGCTAGACGACTATAAATGTAAGAAACTACGCATAATAAAGTATAAAATCATTTAAAAATTAGGCAAGGAAGTTCTGTAATCAAAAGATTAATGATAAAATGTTATAATAAGCATCAAGGTCACAGTGTACTAGGCAAAGGAGAAAACTATTTCCAGGAAAAACCACATTATATTACTGAAAACGTCTAATTTTCAGCAAAGAAATGTGAAAATGCAAAAAGAGACAAAAATAAGATCCAACATAGCAAAAAAGATGTAGTAACTAGAAATTTTCCTTGGGAACAACCAGATATAGAACTTCTTGGAAAATAAATTATTTAAATGAACAATTAGCTGGGTGTGGTGGCGCATGCCTGTAATCCCAGCACTCAGGAGGCTGAGGCAGGGGGATGGATATGAGTTCGAGAACAGCGTGGGCTACAAAAGTGAGCTCAAGGCCAGCCTCAACTGAATAGTGAGACCCTGACTCAAAAAGACAAAGAATTAAATAAATAAAAAATAAATGAACAATTATAAGTACATGGAAAAGACCAGAGAAAAAAACATGCTAAAGGATTAAAGAAAACTTAGAAAGATATTTTGCCAAATAGAATCACTATAGAGATTGCGGTTTTGTTTATAAAAATAAGTAGAAAATATGGATTAACATTTTTATTTTCAAAGCAGATAACAGAAGATTTGGGGTGGCAAAAGGAATGCAAGTATTCATTTTTAATGCTCAAGGAATCACCAAGAAAAATATTTTTATATCAGCAAGAAAAATAAATTTGCGTTTGTGGTAATGGATATTTAACCTAGGGCCTTTCTACAGTTAAATCTCTATGCCAAAGTTGGCTTTGCTGGCCTGTTCTTCAATAGACTCTTACTAAATCACTAAGGCACCCAGAACTTTAACCTGCCATCCTTCTGTTTTTCATAATTCTAGTATCGTAGGTGTGTGCCAAGCTAGAAACTAATTCTTACTGTGAGGTATTAAAAATAAATTACATTAGAAATTGCCTAACTCAAAACTAAGAATTAAGAAATAGAAACAAAAGACTTCCAGAATTAAAAGAATGACAATAATAATGACTAGGGTGAGAATGAAATAGAGAATGGTAAAGCAAAATTACCTGAATCAAGACAGTTTCTTTAAAAAGATGAATAAATTTGGGAAATGAAATGAGTTTTGCTATGTTGATCAAGAAAAGAAGATTGAAATTAATAAAGTTAGGATTGAAGAAGACATCATTATCAACCTTACAAAAATAAGTATTATAAAATAACATTATGTATATTCATAAATTATTATATTAACAAATTTAGGATAAATTAAAAAATAAAGGGCATGCTTTAATGAAACCATTTGAAAAAGCAAGCATGATCTGTAAAAGCCTATAATAAGTAAACTTAATTATCAAATATATATCTACAGTGCAAAACCCAGATGCCCATTGTATTGAATAATGCATTTTAGCAAATGACTAAAGATGAGCTGCAAGCAATTTCTAATGAAATTTTTATAAAAATAGAAAAAAAGAGCACTTCTCAGTGTATTCTGAGTTCGCTACTGCTCTGATGACTACAAGCTTCCTAATAAAGAGCTGAACCATATACCTTATAGTCTTAGCTACTCTTCCCTTGTTTTTGGGACAAATATCTGACACCTAAAATGAAGGAAGGAAAGGTTTATTCAGCTTACAGTTACTGAAACTTTCAGTCCCTATTCTTTTGGCTCTAAAACTGAGTGGAACAGGCTAGAGACTATCCATGTCATCGTGGCAGGAGAGCAGCAAAATGACGACAGAGGCAACTGACCAACCAGGGCAATAGAAGGAGAGTGTTTCTCTTTCTTATAATACATTCAGGCTCTCTCCATGGATGGGGAAGGTACACACCCCCTAATCCCAACAGTACTAAAATCCATAATCCTATTAGTACTAAAACACATAATCCTAATGGATCATGAGTTAGTTTCAAACTCTGTGATTCCTCACCCCATGACTGCATGAGGCTTTGGGAGGACAACTAGACCTAAACTATACCACTTATCAATAAGGATATAAGAGCAATTAACATGAAGTTAAGAAAACTGTGCCTCTTAGGGGCTGGGGAGATAGCTCCGTGGCACAAGTGCCTACCTGGCAAGAGTAAGGTGGTGAGTTCGAACCCTGGTCCTGCAAAAAAAAAAAAAAAAAAGAAGAAAACCTTATCTCTTAAAATCAAATATTTATCATATTCTAATAAGATTGATCCCAAGATTATAGCATTGTTAGAATAAATGAAAAATAATCAATAAAATATACTATATTAAAATGGACCAAAACAAATGAATGAAAATTTTAAAAAATCATTTAAATGTTGAAGAAAAGAAATAAACCCATGTCAGTGACATTTTATAAAATTAATTTTCACAAGACATGAATCTCCATTAGCTTAACCAAGCTATAGAAACTATCTGCAAAACTTAACGTCTAATTTCCTTCTTAGCAGTAAAGGCATAAATTCATTTTCTTTGAAATTATGACTATGAGGGTCGTTGTTCTCACTTCTTCCATTCAACATTATCCCACAGATTTCAGAAGGAGAATCAGGCAAGAAAAAGAACATTCGTTTGTCCAGTGCATAGTTAATCAATTCCTCATTAATGCTCTTAAAAGATTTTCAATTAAATATATTATAGTTTTTGATACAAGATCAGTATACAAAATCTGCTTAAATTTTAAAAGTGAACATTTTAAGAATAGTTGATTCATAATATCATCAGAAGTAAGATACTGAATAGTAAAAATAATTTTATTGTGTGTTCTAGAACATCCTTAGTTAATCATTCTCTCCTAATTTTATGCAGTAAAAACTATAGTAAAAAAAAAATTGCAAAATGTGCATAGGACAATTAAATGTTACTGAAGAAAGATTAAAGAGAATGTGAAAAATAGAAATAAATGCCAAGTTCATCAAAAATAAATCTCATTATGAAGATAGTAATACTCACAAATTTATCTCTGGAACTGAGTGAAGTTCAGATTAAAACCCCAGGATACTTAAGGGAAGCTACTCATCCAACCCTATAATTCAAATTAAAGTTCAAAGAAACTAAAACTGCCTCCTCTTCCACGTCCACCTTGAGGGTCTGGTCCTGTCTAACAGCCTAAGGTGACTTTACAACTAGGGACAGACACTCCTCCTCCCTGGGCCAGGTCTCAGGGTAACAGTAAACAAATGCAGCCACATACTACCCTAAGGATGGGCATCAGGGATTGATATGCTAAATGAGTATTAGTCACCTTGAAAGAGCCTGAAAGAGTCAGTAGCACAAGCTCACCAGGAGGAGACCTTGGTCAGCATTCTTGCCTCCTTGCTTCGGAACTTGCTTTCCCATTTGATTTTAATTTTAATCAGTTTTATCTGAGCAACGATGGTTGTAATCTCATTGGTTGACCATAGCTTTGTCCCGCCTGAGGAGCACCTAAGCGAATTCCTATGTCTTTTCCACCACCTTAGACCCACCTCACCACGTGATTTTCCTCTATAAAAGTCGCTGGAAGGGACAGTTACGTGGGGAACACCCACCCATTCAGGACTCCTGGTCTGTCCCTCTCTGGGACAGAAACTTTCTTTCTTCCAGTAAATCTATTCTGCTCTAAATGAATAAATAAATAAATAAATAAAGCAACAAAAATAATATTCAAAATAAACTAATTCATATGATTCATACTTTCTGGCTTCTACATTACAACCTTAAATAATCAAGACAATGAGGTAATAGCAAAGGAATAAACTTACACAAGAACAAATTTAAATTGGACTCTATAACTTATGTTAAATTGACTTGTAGAAGGGAAGCAAGTCAACTCCATAGAGAAATCAATCATGCCCAACAACTGATAATGTAACTCATATCTAGTTACAAAAAAAAAAAAAAAAAAAAAAAAAAAAAAAAAAAAAAAAAAAAAAAAAAAAAACAACTTTGGAAAATATCTTCACATAGTACTCAAAAATTATCTAAACAACATCACTGCCTCAATTCAATAGGTAAAACTATTAGATTATTAAAGTAAAATATGGAGGCATATCTTTGACTTTTGATTCTTAGATATAACACTGTAGGGAAAGTATCAAAGTTAAACAAATTAAATGTTTGACTTCCTCCATAAAATTATGACATCTTGGGTCTCAAAGAGCCCTGTTATACATCACATCTGGATAGTCCTAGAAATTTGTATGCTCGTAGGTGAGTCTTTAATGAACTAACTGGATATAGCTGGATGTAGCTAAATGGATGATACACTTGATGCTGGCATAATGGTGTGTGTTAATAAATTAGTT
Source organism: Myocastor coypus (assembly GCA_004027025.1). Taxonomy (NCBI): domain Eukaryota; kingdom Metazoa; phylum Chordata; class Mammalia; order Rodentia; family Myocastoridae; genus Myocastor; species Myocastor coypus. Next base: position 33,727 of record PVJA010002008.1, on the reverse strand, counting down.
CATGGATTAAAATCAGCATAGTTCTGGGTGTGTACAAATAGATTTCCTGAGTATAGAAGCCCAGCCCTGGTTGAGGGTGAGTCCAGTCAAAAGGCCCATAGCCTGGGTGGAATAAAAGAGAGAGGCAGGCTCCTTGCTTACTATCCTCTACCTTCATTTGCCACGCATGGACAGGTTTTCCTCTGTAATACCCCTTTATCTCCATCCTGTCACTTAGGGTGGCAGGGCAATGAGCTGAAATATACCTTGCCTTCTTTAACGTTGTGTGTTAGGTATTTCGTGTCAGCAACAACAAAATAAATAAGACAGATACCATCAAGAAATTGAAGGCATTACCTATAAAATTGAAAACAAAATTATTTCAAATTCATAAATCTTCTAATATAACGATGGAGAATATATTAGTATACATTTATGAAAAGTCTATAAATACAGGCAACTCAGCAATAAAAATTAAACCAACTTTAAAATGTCAAAGTAGGGGCTGGTGAGATAAATCAGGAGACTAAAGTGCCTGCTAAGGCAAGCTTAGGTAAGCACAAGGACCTTGGTTGGATCCTTAGCAATACATGCCAGCACATGTTCGATCCCTGGTACCACATGCTGTGCCAGCCCTGCCCTGAGGACAGGCTGAGCCTGCCATAAAAACAAACAAACAAACAAACAAAAGTTCTGAAACAAGAAAAAACTAAAGATGGTTCTGCAAACTAATATTTAGTTTAATTTTTATTATCTAAAATTGATTATCTCTTAAAGTACAGACAATATGCTTAGCATTTGCTATGACTCATATATTAATTCTCAGAATATTTTAAAACATAATCTTCTTTATACAAGTTAGACATATTATCAAAGGTCAGTATCTCACTTAAAATTTCAAAGTTTATATGTAGAATCATCCATGGTATAGTTTGAGTCAAATTAATTGTAAACCAAATATTTTGTTCACTAACTTATAGTGTGTTCTTTTTAATTAGTAATATATAGCAAATATTTATTGATTCCAATGATATTTTTATAGCTGTTTTGCAAATATTATTTAAGATTTATTGTTTGAAGTAGATTTTCATGGACTATAATTTTCAGTATTGAGGGAATAAAGAGAAAATAGATTACTAGGATGCATTACCACGAACTGTTTTCAACTCCTGACTTTCAAATTAACTGAACCTATATTTCACAATTTATTGTATGTTTGCTAATACAGAAAAGCACTTGTAGGGTATAATAAGAAGCATTATTCACATGACAAACAAAGAAAATCCCTAAGCAAATACTCAGTGGCTAAACAAGTAAATACAATTATAAGTGGGAAGATGGCATTTGCAGAATGAGTCAAGATTAGGTAAAGCATTTATCTTGACTTTAAATTGTTTACAGTGGCTTTCCTCCAAGCTGGTGATTAGAACCAGGATTTTGACATTTGTTTGAAATCTTCTTACATAAGTTTTGGACAGTCTAAAATTGAGCCGTTCTCTTTGATTTCCTGGTTATTTCCTCCGAAACAATTTGCAAACTCATTTTACTGAGACCATAAACCTCCAGAATTCTAGGTCTAATTTTACTCTTAGTGTATATTTACTCCAATCTTATTATTGAAGGAAAAAAAAAATTGGGCAGATAAGAGCAATGCAGAACGTATCTTCCAAACTGTGAAAAAAATTTCTTCTATGTGTGTCTTCATGGAAAAAATAAACAAAGTTTGATTCTGAGTCTATTTTAAATAAATTTTGTTAAATGTCCCAAATATATTCCATTGACTTACTCATTTATTTGTAGTTTACTTTTTTATTTTTAAAACCAGGGATAAAATTCAGGATCCCATTGCTTGCCCTGTGGGCACTGTGTTTCTGGGTTATATCCAGGATCCATTCCGTTTATTTTTAACGTCATTATAATTTTTATAATGAAAATTTAAAACTCTTTTCCTGTGAGTGTAATCCAATTGATACTCATTTTAATTTCCTTATTAAATACAAGTACAAATCAGGAGTCTGTCAAGGCATAGGGTACAAGTTTCTTTTTAGATTTCCCCAGTGAAATTTTCAGCAATGACAGATGCTTTCTTAAGAACTCTTTCATGTTTCTGCAATAAAGAGCTTTTCATAATATTGTACCCTACATGACCAGTAACATACAAAGAGCATAACTTATTGCCATCAATATATTTTTATTTATTTATTTGTTTGTTTGTTTGTTTATTTTGTGGAACTGGAGATTGAACTCAAGACCTGGCAATTGCCGGGCAGGCAATTGTGCCCCTGAGTTATCTCCCTGGGCCATCAACTTAAAATGCCATTATATTCTCCTAATATCAGCATACAACTTCACACTTAAGACTTACAACTTCATTGGCCCTTTTTCCTCCCATTTCCACCTCTTCATCTCCTCCACATGTGAAAAGGACCTACCTCCTTATTTCCCATACCCTGTTTTATAACTTGCTCTTCCATTATGAGCAAAAATAACTAATCTGAAATAACAACACCAGTGTGTCTCAAACATGCACACTTTAGTACTTCACTTTGGTCTGAAATATTTCTTTCTTACACTTTGTAGTGTCAACTAGATTTTGGGGGACTCCAGGCCCAAACCACAGGATCCACTTGGAATGACTGTTTCATAAGGGGGCTCATTGGTCTCTCTGTGTTCTCCAGGAGAAAACAGGGGACTTAGAAAGTAAACACAAAAGATAAGAGCTGAGTTCAGATGGAAACCTATTTGCATGATTGGCAAGGGGCCTGAACAATAGTAAGGCCATTTATTTATACGTTTTTGGTTTAGTATCAGAAGATACAAGGTTACCTAACAACCAATGGCTGAAATTGCCCAGGTGAGATGATTTTCTTGAGACTGAGGTAGCTTGATTGCTTTAGGCATCACGGCCTCAACCTGCCCGCACACCTATGACAAATTGCCAGCTTCAGCTGCTTCCAACAGTGTGGACTGATGTTTGGCTTTCTCCACCATCACTTGGTGTCACAAGAACCTATCATATGAAGAAAGGCAGCTTAACACTACACTTACTCCTAGGGAACTATGAAGAAAATTTTATGTTCTTGAAAAATGATATTTCTACCTTTGAAACTTGAATTGTCAGAAATGGCCTAAAAGCTTAAGTTTTAATTAGTAGACAGTCTCACTTTTCATACTGCCATGAATGGGCACTGTTATAATTTAGAAGTCAAGTATCTGTTGAACGTCTTACTTTTGGAGGTAGTGCCTAGCTGAAGGGGGGCAGGTCCGTGGTAGCCTGAATTGGAACAGTGTGTCCTTGTCCTGGATTCTCCTACTTCTCTGTTTGTGTGTCAGAGGGGCATGAGCAGCTTTTCCACGACATGCCATTCTGCCACGTTGTTTCTTCCTTAAGCCAGTGGATCGTGGACTGGACTCACAAAATCTGTGACTCTAAATGATTCTCTCCTTCATTAATGTGCACACATCAAGTATTTTCTACCTGTGACCAAAAGGTGACTGATACATGTTACACAGTTATAATATTTCACAAATAAATTCCATGGAACATTACCAAAATTATTAAAGGTCCTTGGCTAGTAAGTAATTCTTACATTAATTAACAACAAATATTTTTGTGTGTTATCTATGCCAGATGCTATTCAAATACTCCATACATTGTTAATTACTTCACACACCAATCTTATGAGTTAATATGATTTCATTTTGAACTACAAGAAAATTTAATGGGAGAAATTTGATCCACATTGCTTCTCAAATTAGTTAATGATTTAGACTAAAACAGAGATGAGATAACAATACATCTCAGAGAATTTCCCCGCAATTCAGGTCTTAGGGTTACATTTGAAGAAATATTATATGTGCTTATCAAATTATCTCCTGTACTACATTAATCTTGTCAGTTCAGGATAATGTGCCAAGCATTTCACTAAACACTGTATTAAAAATGAAATAAATAGACTTGCTCAGTTTTAGGAATTTAAGTTTTAGAGAAGAAACAGAGGTGAAAATTAATCTTACAAATACTATAGAATTTTGGGGAGATAGCTCAGAGGCACAAGTGCCTGCCTGGCAAGTACAAGGTACGGACTTGGATCCCTGGTTCCAAAAATAAATAAATAAATGTTCTAAAACAAATAGTATGGAACTTTGACACCTACTTGTAAAGCAAAGAGTCTTAGAAGGAATTAAGCAGAAATATGAAAAGAAATCTAGAATACTTAATAAAGGTAAATGTGAAGACAGAAATATAAAGAGAAAAATGCAAGACGACAGAAAACCAGGAAAGAAAACCTTGCAAAATGAAAGAGGAGCAAGAGAAGGGAGAGCGGAACGTAAGGGAGACAAAAAGAGTTAATACCTGTTATGCATGTACACCAACACTCCAGGAGCAATGTAACCACTCTAAAAGGGTGTTTTGGTGAGAGGAGGAAGAAAATATTGAAAGCAAGTGGAAAGGAATGTGGAAGTTCTTCCAAGAAGAGAAACAGGACGAGAAGTGGCTGAGGTCCGGCATGTTCTGAGTTTCCTTAAAGTTCAAAGGGAGGGGCAATCTTTCACCTCACTTCTCCAAAAATAGGTGGAGCACTTTGGGCTGGGTTTAACAGTAAAGAGGTGCTAACTAAAGGTCACTTGTTGCTAAGCAATTTATCCATTTGCAGTGTGTTGGAGACTAGAAAAAAAAGGGTAGACGCAGAATCCAATGTAACGTTGAGACCACAGTCGTTACAGTTTATAGATAAATTTATTTTCATTTATATTCAGTGCTTCTGGATGCACAGGAAAGAAAATTATGATCCGTTTTTGCTAATAAAATCTTCGGTTGTAACAGTGTATTTATCAAAGACCGCACAGGAGCTTAATTTCCCTGAGATGCTAGGATGTAATTTTGAAAAGCATTGGATTTGGAACCTAATGCTGATTCTTGAACTTTTATATTCTGTTACTTACATAAGTATGCCAAGCAAGGAGAGAATGCTGTGTTTGAAAAGAGGCAAAAATTGGAAAAATACTTGCTTCTTAAATAAATGCATCAATGTAAAATTAGTATACTAATCACTAAAACATAAAGAACTTCAGTTGAAAATGTTAAAATATATTTTAAAATAATTAAACATGGCATAATTTAGAAATATCAAACAAGATTAAAATAGGCCTAAAAATGTAAATATTAGTTTTCAGGAAATATCTCTCTTTCAAATATTTAACTCTACACAAATGAAGCCGTAAATTGTTTCTATATTGTGAAAAAATTTAATTACTCATCACCTACTTATTAACCCTCTATTTTGTACTGTTCAGTAGATCTGAAGCTTTATTAAGGCACATATTCTTGGCTTATGAGATAAAATTTCTCCATCTCTATATCCCATTTTAGTCATTTCAGATGCTGAGTTTAATTATATTTGAATTTACAGATTAAGCATTTCTTAATGATTATATGAAGGACATCAATGTCTTACTCAGGAGTGTATATTTATAGCTTTGAAAATAAAAATGATGAAGATATTTTTCTGTAAATGCATACATTTATAAGTTTAGAAAAGCAAAACCTTATAGTTGCTTCAACTAGATAAGATTTAATTCTATTACTTAAAAAGTTGTTATTAGTCGTGTACAACACCAAATTTTTATTTCTGTAGAGAATGTTTCTGTGGCTGATTTTTGATGAAAAGGATTCTGCAGTTGTTATGGGGCTGGGGGAAGGAGAGAGATAGGGACATAAAAAGCTTGTTCCTCAGGCTAATTGGCTGCCTCTAACCTTGTATTTGTTGACCCTCACCTTTTGTCCACATTTTCTTCACACACAAGTCTGCACTCGTAAATTTCAGTTCCCAAGCTTATTATATTTGAGATTGTAAAATGCCAGGAGCTATGGTAGTAAAAGTGCTGCCTCTCAAACAATTTTCTCCAATGATATTAACCTTGAATACAAGAGATATAAGTGATGGAGAGTTTACAGCACCAAATAAGTTATAGTCTATTTAGTCTAAACCTTTCATTTGAAGGAAAATGACTAGATTTGGAGGTCAGGCAGGGGAACATTACAATTACACTGGTATTTTTATCCTATTGCTGGTTGCTCTTAACTACCACAGCAAAAACAAAATCAGCATGATTTTTGATGTTTTCATATAAGAAATTATGTCAAAAAAAAAGTTGATCTTGTTTGTTTACTCATTCTAGATAACAGGATATAAAGCAAAATTTTTTTTGGTCTTTTTTGAGACAGGGTCTTGTTCAGGCTGGCCTTGAGCTCACTTTTGTAGTCCAGGCTGGTCTCGAAATCGCACCAATCCTCCTGTCTCAGCCTTCCGAGTGCTGGGATTACAGGTGTGCACCACCATGCCCGGCTTAAAGCAAAATCTTCGAACACACTACTAACTTATAACCACTGTGTAAAATATACTTTGGTTTATATATCAATTACTTCAATTTTAGTTCCAATAAATTACATAGTTTAATTATCATGAATGACGTTTGAATCATATGGAGTAAATACTTTTTTTTTGGCGGGGAGGTTGATGAAACCACGGATCAAACTCTGAATCTTGCACTTGCCAGGCAGGCACTTGTGATCATGAGTGGAGTAAACACTTTTTATTCCAATGCTTTCATTGAACGTATGAGTTAAATATTGTGCTTTTCTGTCTAAAAATATATATAAGTAAGGCAATATTCAAATTTATTTAGGAAATAAAAATAATTTCCTAAAAATAAAGAAATAATTTTGAATATTCTGATGAAATTTATTTTGTGCTCAAAGTTTGGAGATAAGCAAAACACTATGTGTGTTTTGGTTTAGGTTTGTTTAGTGTCAAAGCTCCACACCTTGCCTTTATGAGTGATGGCTGCCAGTTAATAACAGGCGAGCTGCTACTGGGGAACTGGCCTCAGCCTAAGGGAAGCAGCTGCTTGGCTCAAGGCCGCGTGCTGTCCCAAAGGATCTTGTGTCCAGTACTCTGCAGTGTCATAAATAGAGTGGTATGGGTTTTAGTCCCCATTGATGACAACTGAAAGTTATTCCAGTTTCAAAGCTTCCTGTGAAACTCACTGATATCTCTGTTTACAGCATAAGAATTTAACTTCTCTTGCTTCATTTTCTCTCTCTCTCTCTCTCTCTCTCTCTCTCTCTCTCTCTCTCTCTCTCTGTGCTGTACCCTGGAGTAGTAACACCTAGGAGCTCCCTGTTTACCAATCTTCCCTCTCAGTGTCTGCTATTCTAAATTATGCATACTAAGACTGCTACTTCCAAAGGAAGCGTGACTAAAAATTACACTACAAAGCAAGTTAACAATCTGTACAGAGGAAATTTCAGAGCTCTCATAGATAGTGTTAATCCTCATGAGTCATGGAATGTACTGTGGTTCAGTCAAAACTCTCATGAGTTATAGAATATGATGACAATAGCATGTGTTGTAGTAGCTCATACATTTGAGAGGTTCTCTGAAAGTATTAGGAAAATTTGGCAGTGGATGGTAGGGTTCAGTACAATAATTCTCAGTAAGAGATACATAGATAATGAATAACATCGGAGAGCAGACTAAGACAGAATGAAATAAGTAAAATATCAGATGAAGAACATGAAAGACAAGATGTTCTTGGAAACTCTTTTCTCATGTATTCAGAGACCAGCAAAGTCCAAGACAATGCACATGACCTAATTTAAAAGATAGAAGATCTCTCAGAAAGCCAACAGGGACAACAGGAAAGGCCTTCATGGCTCACTGAATGGATCCTAAGTGTTAAGGTAAGCAGTGTCTTAGAGAATCCACAATGATGGGATCGAGTATTTGCAATGACTGGGCCACCTAGTATTAGCTGATCTGGCTTTCATGGTTCCAGAATGTTTACAGTGAGAATCCATTACCAGCATTCAACATTACCATTCAATGGCCTGTGACTGAAAATTTTTAAACACAGTAAACCCTCATATCACAAATGTTTTTGCTTGTGAACAGGTTGATTCACAAACAGATGCATTCATCTTTCATTTGGATGCATTCAATAAACTCTGCATTGAGTGACAAAGACAACATTGGCCGTCCTCTGGGCTCTGACATGTGGTCATGGTTTCTGCTCATAGAGATCATGGGGTCAGAAATACCTGTGCACGTTTACTGTGAGTTAAGTGAGCTTTCTAGCACATTCTGTACTCTATAGTAGTTTTCAACCTAGCATGGCTCCAAAGAAAGTGCAGAGCAAGCATTGTGGCATAAAGATTTTTTTTTTTAACCATTACAGTGGCAATGAAGATGACAAGGACATTGAGAGTGTTCTTGAAGGTAGCCAAGATCTGTGAAATAGTGATGGATGTGACAGGAGTGTGCAGAGCAATAATGTAGGCAACAGAAAAGGCACAGTAGGAAGGGTAAGGAGGTTTAGAAGGAAATAACCGTTGAGTTGAAGAAGGAAATTGTAGGAAAGTATGATCTGTGTGGCTGGGCTGGCATCAAAATACGAGATGGCATGGTCATCAGTCTCGGCTATTTTGAAGAGAAAGATGTCATCAAAGGAGCTGTTGTGGCAAGGGAGTCAGAACGTTAAACAAACTGAGGACACGAGTCATAGAAGAGGTTGAAAACTCATGCGTGTGGTTGAAGGAAGAACAGCTGGCAGGTATAGTGTTAGTGAAGCTATGCTCTGTGGAAAACCTGGGAAATTTCACAGTGATTGACTGCAAGACAACTCCCTGCAAGTACAATCAATGATGAATTTAAAGGCAGAAGAACATGGTTTGATAAATTCCCCAAGAAAAATGGCATACACAGTGTTATAAGACATGGTAAGGCTTCCAGTTTTGACAAAGCCTCTACACAAGACTATAAGAATAAATTCTCAGGATTCATGAAGGAAGAAGGTACATTGCTCAGCAAGTGTTCAACTGAGATGAAGTACAGATCTCTGGAAGAAGATGCAAAACCGAACCTGTGTCTCTCACAAAGCAAAGTTATTTTGGGGCCCAAGTGCATGAAGAACAGATGGAAGCTTTTGTTATGTGCAGATGCCAGCAGAAACCTTAAGATTAAACCACTGCTAATGTACAATTCCAAGACCCTTCATACATCCAAGGAATGGAATATGAATAAGACCGGACTGCCTGTCACGTCGAGTGACAGACTGGGACATGAGACAATTTGTTCATTAAACATCTACAGGAAGTATACATATTCACCATTAAGAAATACTTTTCTCACAACCAACTACCAGAAAAGTGCCCTGTTCCCAAGTGCACTGGCACACCCTCCTGCTTTGGTTGAGGATGTGGTTCTGAGGCCAAGTTCTTCCTTAACCAACATGACACACCTTCTGCAGCCCATGGCCGGTATGTGATAGAAACTTTAAATAACTAAGCACAAAGATGCTGTTTGTCAGCTGTTTTAATGTTACTGCAGAGATATGCTTGACCCTAAAAGAGTTATGTTGGAGACATTTCAAGGTCCTACATTGAGTTATTCTTTCTGAGAAGGCCCTGGAAGATGTCACATAACAGACATTAAATCTAGCCAGCAGGAAACTGGCCAGCATGTGTTAGTGAAGGTGACTTTAATTTAGGTGGTAGACAAGATTGTGTCCCTGAGTGGGAGTATGGGTTTGGACATCAACAGTACCCACATAAAAGAGCTTCAGAAAGACTAAAAGGAGGAGCTGAGAATAGGAGAACGTATTGAAATCTAAAGTGAGCCACGGAAGGAACTGGATGAGGAGCACTCCATGGAGGAACAGAAAGGTGGAGAGGAAGTTAACAATAACATCATAAAATCCATTACAGAAAAATGAAATGAGGACCGGGATTTCTTTAAGAGCCACAACCCCAAAGTAACTGTAATGAACAGGGCTTCGTCTGTTCAACAGTGACATAGTCTCTCATTTCTGGGAAATTATGCAATACAAGGGGAACAGAAAAAGTGGTATTTGAGAGATTTATTTATTTATTTATTTATTTAGTCAAAATTAACCATGCGTCTGAGAGGCAAACAGCACGGGATGTCCCTCACCGAGAGCTCTCTGCTGTATTGAAGGAGAGTGCCTTTACCTCCAAACGGTGGCCTTCTCCCCACCCACCTGTCTGTCTTTCATGATGGAAGTCACCTCAAGCAAGGTCACTGTTCTTTCCCTTAAGACTGTATCATCCTGCACCTTTCTCATGTTTTCATGGTTTAAAATATGTTTGGTTCAGGACATATTAACTGCACATATTCAGTTTGCAGCTGGTTCAGTTCTTGGTCAGAATTGTGGAATGAGTTAGGTCAGTGAACTGAGGTATCGCTGCATATCAGTCTCTAAAATTAATTGTTCAACCCCGTATTAGTTATCAATTGTTGTCATGACAAATCGTTACTAAGCTAACAGGTTATTTTGTTTTGTTGTTTGTGCAGAGTCTTACTATGCAGCTTGAACTCATAGTGACCCTCCTGCTGTCAGCCTTCCCAGTGCTGGGACTACAAGAATGCCCCACCATACCTGGACTTGGCTGCCGACTCAGTGTGCCCAGGGGCAGGCCCCATGTGGCATGGCATGTGTTTGCCCGCGATCCAGCCCTGGTCCTAGTGCTTGCCTAAGCAGACACTCAGTTCACTGAGCTATCTCACTAGCCCTTAAGCTAACAGTTTAATATGACTAAAATGTTTAATCTTGCTACTGTGTGGAGCAGAATTCTGGTATGAATCTCACCAGACTGTATCTCATGTTTCCTATATAAGCTCCTATCTGCAGGCTTTTGGGGAAAATACCATTTCCTTGTTCACTTATTAGGTTAGCACAATTTGGTGTCTCATGGTTACAAAGTGAAGCTTCCATTTCTTTGATGGTAATTAATTTAGGGCCTTTGCAGTTTCTAAGGCCACCCGCATTCCATGGCTCATGGATTCGTTCCACATCCCAAACTTGAAATGTTTCATCAAGTCCCTCTCTGCCTCAAGTACATCCTGCCCCTTCTTCCATGGTCACATCTATGTGGTCAACTATTCTACCTTGTTTCACTTTTAAAAGTCCATACAATTACTAGAAGCATTTCACAGATATTGTCAATTGACTGAAAATCTTAAGCCATTGCACTCTCCAGCTTAATGTCTTTTGATATCTCATATGAAAGTCCCAGTATTAAACCGGAAAATGATGATCCTAAATGTTAAAATCCTATCTTTGGCACCACTCACCCCTATTTCTCATTTTACAGTTTCTTTCCCTGCAATCCTGTACTTTGTGGATTTAGCAGTATTGACTGCAGAGGGAGAACTTTCTGCGGAAGACTCAGCAAGCTTTGCTGACAGTTTTAAACTATGGCTACTATTTTGGTCACTTCAGACTCTTGCGGGAAGGAAAAAGAAAACGACACATCATCATGGCAGGGTAATTGCCCTTGATGATTAGGAGTCAGCAGAGCAGCTGATACACTGGGAGGTGAGTTTGGCACTTAGGTCATTTGGAGAGAAAGAGTCTTTTTATTTCTTGTCTTCTTTCTGACAGTACATGGAGATGTACAGCAGTAACGGCCTAAGAATATCACTGGCTCAGCGCCTGAGAGAGGGAGATCTGCGTGACACCACAGGCAGCGTCCTGATGACCAATGGTTGTAGGAACAGCATCAAATGGACAGTAGTGAGGGGGCAGGGCAAGTATGAGCTGCAGTTAGAAGATCCACTGCAGAAGTGAAATCTGCATGTCGTTTCACTTTGTCTTAAGGACTTACAAGTGGAAATCAACTTGAATCTTAGACTGTTTGAAGACACACATTAATGGGTAGCATGTAGATCTGTGTGGCATAAAAAATTTCTGTGATGTTTAGTGCTTTGTGGGATAGGACCAGATGCACTCAGTCTTTCTGCAATGTGGATGGTTACTTTTGCAGGAGAGTTGCTCCAGACAAAGGGTCCCACCTCCCTCACGATTATCCTCCCTCCCTACGAGAAGTGTACCAGGGATAGAACACAGGACCTTATGTTTGACAAGAAGGTATTTATTCCACTGACCTATCTTCCTGCCCTCAGTTACATTTCAATAGGGGATATGGATATCTATTTTGGGACACTGTCTTTTTTTTTTTTTTTTTTTTTAGGTCTACACTTCATCCCACCACTAGGGCTCTTCGTTAAATTGAGCATGGCTTTTATTTAGAATGGATTATTTCTTAACAGCATCCAATTTCATGTTGTCTCTTCCCTTACAAGTATTGAACACTTGGTACTCTCAATAAATTTTCTGCAAGAAAATCTATAGTTTACAATATGGTTGCAGAGATACTTGGCTCAAGATCTCTTGCTCATTCGTTGAAAGTCTTTCTTTGTAGACTTTCACTTAAACACAGATTTTGGAAGATAAATTAATTGTTGTTACTTTGGAATGATGCATTAAAAATGTCCAGATTCAGCTATTCTAACACTAGTCACCATATAAGACAAATGTTAAGAGAATACAATGGATATCAAAACATCAGTCTTCAAATCTATTGGTCACAGATTTGGCAATAAATTCTTGATAGTGGTGTGAAAAAGTGTTATCTATACTGACAGAACATTTTTCTATTATACTCTCTACTTATGCTACTAACTAGAATGTTCCTCTATATTTTGGCTTTTTGAGATAGGGCTTTGCTATGGAGTTCAAGGCTGGCCTTGAACTCACTTTGCTGCACAGGCTGGTCTCAAACCAGCAATGGTCTTCTTGCCTCATCACCCTGCGTGCTGGGATTATAGTCTCATACCAGGCTCAGCTTAAATGTGTTTTCAAGGAAGAGAACAATCAGTAATCATTTTTAGAAACATATTGGGTAAAATTTTAAAATCTTTAACGTTTTGGACATACGACCTCCGAGCAAGTGAAAATGCACTGGGAAATGAGACCAAAAGTTTCTTGCATATGTTGATTGCAATAATCAGCAAGCTTATCAACCATATAATAAAGCTGGATGGAGACGGGTAATTGCTTTCCAAAAAATGATTAATTAATTAATTAATCCATGTATTTATTTTACAGTACTAGGGATGGAATTCAGGCACTTATGCCACTGTGCTATATCCCTAGCCCTAGAAATTTATTTTTCTTATATTCTTACCATACATCAGATATATCCATTTGTTCCCTAGATAAATGGATTTGTTCCTCAGATATATTTATACTTTGCCCCTTTATCTGCATACATCCTTGCACAGACATAGATGCTTTGGTCGTAGCTGTCTGACCTTGGAGAAGTCATCTAATTCTAATCCTGCGTTTGAACAAGTGAAAGTATTAATGTTTATGAGGGGATAAAATATAACACATGAATGGATTCCTATAGGTCGTTACACATATAAAATAATAAACAAATTTACTGCTACTCATGTTTTACATTTAAACATTTACCATTCAATTTGTCTATCCATGAACCTTCAACTTTTATAATATTTGGCTGTAAGGATAATACATTGCAATTGCAAGTTTATGATATTTTTCTTGATATATAATTGAGCTCTCACAACTACCATATGGGACAAGCACTCTTAATGAATTCACCATTTCCATTTTATACATACACAAATTTTATCACAGAGAAATGAAATTATTTTCCTATGGTCACATAATAAATATGAAGTCAAATCTGAAATTTTAAAATGTGATGTTCTAAATCTAGATTATAGTATCTCCTGCTGGATGCATTGGGTGAATACTAGGTGTTGAATTAATTCTGAAGGTACAGAATACAGGCACAGAGAACTTTAGGGTTCATAAACACAGCAAGTAATCTAATTAGACTTAGGTTTGAATATTTTCTCTGTTCTTCAGGTTACTTGTTCTTTATTCCATATCATTACAAAAGCAAATAGTTTAATGTGGTGGCACATGCCACAATCTCAGAATTCCAGGAGGCAAAAAAATGAAAAGTTTGAGCCATCCTAGATGACTTCGTGATTTAGTGAGATCCTGCCTCAAAATGCAAAATAAAAGCACTTGAGAACATAGGTCAATGTGAAGGATGTGAATTCTACCCTACAATCACACGAAGAAAAGACAGCCTAATAAGGTATGTTTAACTTATCCTTTTTTTTTTTTTTTTTTTTTTTTTTTTTTAACCAGGGATCAAAGTAAGGACCTTGTTCTTGCCAGGCAGGTGCGTATGCTGTGGAGCTATACCCCCATATCCCCAGCCCACTTATTTACTCTTTCAAAATTTGAGCTATTAGTCCAACATAGGACATTCTAAATTTCTAAAATGTTGTAGGGTTAATTTTGCATATCAACTATTCTACTGTTACAATTTATTACCCTAAATATCTTTCCAACAATTTATGATCCCTTTTTAATCCTACATTCCTCCTTTATTATCTGAATAGTTTACTTCAGTGTGTGCTGCTTCCACTTACCTACAAGAAAATTAGAATGAGAGTATTTTGCAAAATAATGCTCTGCCATTCTGGACAACAGCATGGCTCAGTAAAAATTAAGAGAAAAAGCCAAGTGCTTTTTCATTCTGTTTCATCAAAACATTGCATGATATTGCCCTATGTGGCAGTCTTTAAATGCAAAAAGAAGTAATTTAACGTTTTTACCTTCAAAAATGATACTAAATTTTTCCTCCTGTTTAGCCTAGTTGAATTTTAGTGTCTTACTTCTAGGAGATAAAATACAGAGCAAATAAGAGTTTGTGGCTTCCAAGGAAATATTTTAAAATGCACTATGTTTTCTCTTATATACACTCATCCTTCCACTGTTTCTGTCTTCATCCCATCTACCCAGAGCCAAGTCAGTTCTCAGATTGTGCTCTGACCTGTGGAGATGGCTCCAAAGTAGGAAAGCAGAGTCTTTCCCAATTGCCACTTTCAAAAGCCACCATAGAGCAGCTTCTTCAACTGCAGTCTGGCCTTAGAAATCAGAGACTCAGCCATAAATCATCATGCAAGACACTGAAAAGAAAGTTCACACAGATAAGCTACTTTCAAATTCTCTAGCTACACAAACAAATGATAAATGTTGTCTTCAGCTGCTAAACTAAGGCATCACTTGTTATGTGACAATAAATAACAAATATAAGCCAGTTTATAATAGTGGCTGAGTCATGAAGTAAAGTTGGCTATCTCAAAGTTCCAATGACATGCAATAAACAATAACAAGAAAGCAAGCCTTATAACTGTATCTTCACAGCTCTATAACCTCTTGTCTGTAGGAAAATTAGACTAAGAGATACTAGCCTTCATCTTATTACAAAAAACAACAGAACGGCTCTGTATGAAAATATCTCTGAAAGTCTCAGGAGTCTAATTAAGAATATATAGCAGTAGAGAGATGTAAGAATAGAAAAAAAAAAAAAAAAAAAAAAAAAAAAAAAAAAAAAAAAAAAAAAAAAAAAAAAAAAAAAAAAAAAAAAAAAAAAAAAAAAAAAAAAACAGACACACATGGAAGTGATTTGGGGTCAATTGACGTGCCGAAGTCTTGCAGAGCTGGCCAGAAACAAAGACAAGTGCAGAGGCCATCATTATTGGCCACTTGGTGGAAGCCATGTGGTTTGCGTTGACCTTCTCTTATCCCTTACCCTTTACTGTTAAGATACTTAGCAGCTCCCTTGTAGCAGCAAACTCTACGGTTTTTAAGGTACAGATCCACTAATTTCAGTGTGGACTTTGAAGCTCTGCTTGGCACAGATCTAGCAACTTCTGCCACAGGGATAATCAACAGACATTGTAGTCATGGGCCCTCAGAAGAAGAGATACTGCTTTATACTTCTATAAAAAGGAGCTGCTATTGTTTTGTTTGCAGGACTAGGGCAAATATAGCCCTGTGCTAGACTCAGGAACTATGGCCACTTTCTACATTTCCAAGATCTGGACTCTGTATCTTTGGCTGCCTTAGATATTAGCCCTCTTCAGACTCTGGGGCTAGCAGGAACGTTAATCAGCATATGTCCCTGACTTCAGTGGGATAGAGCTCTGTGAACCTCACTGATTCTGACTCCTGACGTAATCAACAAGCATTGTTGCTTCATAAATCATTATCAACATGGCATTCCTGCCATTATGTGAATCACTTCTGGAGGTGTTCTTTCGTGAGTGTCTTTACTTGTGCCATTGTGGCTTACTCAATTTCCTGAGCTGATTCTGAGCATTCATTTTTCACAGTCAATTTGGCATTGAGGAAGGTATAGAAGTTGTGCTGTGTCAGATCCTGTGAATATGGTGCATGAAGATACACTATGACTGTTTTTATGAGCCTGTCTTTCCATTAGACGGAACCTGGCAGCAGAATTCATAGTATTTATTATACATCAAAATGCACACAGAAAACTTCCAGACTGCTTCAGAAAGTTTCAAGAAGGATAGGCTGTTAGCTGGGCCCTGGTGGTGCATGCCTGTAATCCCAGCACTTGGGAGGCTGAGGCAGGAGGATCAATGTGAGTTCAAAACCAGCCTGGGATACAAAAGTGAGCTCTAGGCCAGCCTGAACTGCATAGCAAGACCCTGTCTTGAAAAGGACAATAAGAAGGATGGCCTGTGTTTGCAGTGGGGGAGGGAATCTGGGGGAAATCGGTAGTAATGTCCCTTTTACTGAATTAATTTTTTCAATCTTTCATCATATATATTCTGAATGCACCATATATAAAGAACGAGGGTAGAGGAACAAAGGGAAAGCAGGAATGATTAAGACCAGTCATTCTTACATCAGGTAAAGCAGAGCTGAAGTCAAAGATTATGGCAGGAAGAAACAAAATGTAATCATTACATAATGATAAAAATAAATATATTGTACTCAACATCAGGGTTGTATATATACATACATATGTAAAGCAAGATAAACAGCCCTGAGGGGAAAATCAATATCGATAGAGCAACTCTACAGATTTTAAATAATCTGCTTTCAGCCATAACTAGATTATCCTGATAAAATCAATAAGAAGTATTAGAGATCAATTACATTAACTTTCATTCTTCTTTTTAGTATTGGAGTTTGAACTCAGAACTTTTACTCTGAACTAGATATTTATTTATTTATTTATTTATTTATTTATTTATTTTGTTTTGTTTTAAGGTTCACTCTTAAATTTCAATATGTTCTAGGCTGGCCTTGAACCTATTATCTTCCTAACTACCTCAGGTTCCCAATGCATTGTGTCACAGGCATGTAGTAGCACGCCCCCTGGTGTAAAAATACTTCAGACAAATTAAATATAACAAACACTTGTAAAAACATCTATCCAAAAGCAAACTAATACACATTTTTCTTTTCAGCAATATCATACTAAGTCACAGGAGAATAACAATATAAGATCATGGAAATTATTTCAAGTAGCTCTTCTGCTTTTTTAATTTTAAGGAGCATAATAGTGAAAAAGAAAACATTAGAAACAATACAGAATTTCACTAAACAATGTAACAGGAATTCAGCCATGTTGTTACATCGGATAGTACTGTCCTCAAATTGGTTGCGGAAATGAACAGATATAAGCATTGCAATGGGACAAAATAAGTTATAAGAAAAGAGAAAGAAAATGCAATCCTTAACCGCTCCTTTCAAGGATCAGCGAATATTGGAGTACAGTATCCAGCCTCTACTGTAGATGCACTTCAAAGTATCCTTTTCTATTCCTTTCTTTCTTCTCTCCTTTCCTTTGTCCTACTTGTTCCTTTTCTTTGAACACATTTTTCCCTTTCATAGTATCTGTTGTGCCATTCTTATCTCTTATTCTTTTTCTGTTTTCTTTTTATTCATTTTAATCAGAGAAAAGATGAATTAACAAGCAAACTGTTTCAAAACAAATTAGCAGGATGGATACAATAATTAATACAATACATATTCTTGTATTCATAGTTATGCAGAGGCGCAGATCTGATACCTTGCCTAAACATTGTTAGTACAAACTTTTATTCTCAGTGAACTAAGAGAAAGTAGCTGTGCATCTATCCTAAACCTCTTGGATATATATATATATATATATATATATAATAAAAAAGAATATATATTCTTTTTTAAGTTTCTAATGCTAGGAGAAGATAGCATACCATGTCTTATAAGTAGATTACAAGTGAATGATACAGTACTAAACATAAAACAAGAAGTATAATTAAACAATATTCAGAAAGTTAGTTCAATGTTAATTAATTCAAAGTAAATTTAAATTAGATCAAGTTAAATTTTAATTTAATTAATTTAATTAAATAATTTAAATTAAATTTAAATTAAATACTACATAACAATATCCCCAAATTCAAATCAAATCATGAGTCCAACTTACGGGCCAGAAAGTTGTGTACCGTATGTAAAAACCTGCAATCAATTTAGAATAACTGTATACTATTTGAATATGTTAATATATACAAAGATATCAACTAAAAAAAGTTTCCATGGTAGTAAAAAATTACTAAGAAGAAAACATAACATAAATACCAGAATGGCAAATATATGTCCAAAACTTCTAATAGTTTGGGGATAGAACATCATCAAAAGTTCTAGTATGTTGTGTATGTGGACAGTGTCCACAGTGCTGAATGGTGGCCAGGTGTCACTTGTGGGACTGAGCTACTGCTATTTCCTTGATATTTACCCTGTAGACCCAGAGAGAATCACAACCCTCAGAGTGCAGGGGAAGTCGTTTGTAGAATATGCTGATGGACATATACTGCTGCTGTACACAAAAGAATAGTTGAAAGACTGCTTTTATATACCTCTTTTCCTCCTGTGTTTAATTATTTGCCATATTTGGTGGGTTCCTTCCATTCTCGTTCCTGGAGTTGTGGTCATTTTGATCCTTCTCCAGAATCTTTTAGCAAACTGTGTACGTTTGGCTTTGTTATAAAGAAATTCTTTGTTTTTTGTCCTAGAAGTATTTCACTTCTCCACTGAATTTGAAATAAAGTTGTGCAGAGTATAACAGTCTGGAATTTGTTTTTTTGCAAGACTTGAAGTACCTTGCTCCATGGTCTTCTTGACTCGATGGTTTGTAAAGAGAAATCCGCCATTATTTTAAAGGAGGGTTTTCCTTTAAATGTGATCTGTTTCTCTCTCTAGTGGCTTTTAGTAGATGGTTCTTGTGCTGAATTTCTGGGATTTTGATTATTATACATCTGGGTATGTTTTTAATTGAAGTTGATGTTATTGGGAGTTCTACGAGCTTCAGTTAGGTGAACATCAAATTGTTTCCCCAATATTTGGGAAGTTTTCTGCTATTACTCATTCCCATGTTCTTTGTATATCCTTTTTACAAACTCCTTCTTTCTCTAATTGATGCCTGCTAATTTATGTTTTTCATTTTTGCATCATCTTGCACATGCTGCATTATATTTTCTTGCATCTTAATTGCTTTTAAGAGATATATTCTTACCTCTTCACTAGCTGTAATGTGCCTTTAAAGTCTGAAAGTTTGTTTTCACTTTTATTGAAATGGTTTGCTCAGCTTGTGACTGAGGTCTTAGTTTCCTGTATAGCACTTTGAATCTGCTTTGTACATTCTGTCAGTTTCCTGTATTGCTCATTAAAGGATGCCATAATTTTCTATTCTCTATTTTTTATCAGTCTTCTTTAGAATCATTCAGTACTTCTTTTATTATAGATAGTTTTTTTTTACATCCAAAATTATTTCTAATCTGATTTTCTCTATACATTTCTGCAGTTATTTATTTCAGATGCTATTATTTCAGAGATTTCAGGTGTGTGTTGTCAAATGTCTTCTATGCTATTGTCTCCTGTATTTGTTCTTGTTGGGCTCGGGGCCTGAGAGCACATTTTGCTCCTTCTCTTTGTCATGTTGCATAGCCCTGCATTCAGA
This sequence comes from Myocastor coypus, assembly GCA_004027025.1. NCBI lineage: Eukaryota > Metazoa > Chordata > Mammalia > Rodentia > Myocastoridae > Myocastor > Myocastor coypus. Next base: position 14,019 of record PVJA010002008.1, on the reverse strand, counting down.
CCTTTGGTGTAGAGCTTTGGTAGAGGTCTTACCTTAGCACCAGATCTGGATCTACCAAGTTCAAACTCTTCCAGGTGGGTGTGGCTTGCGTCTGGCTGCTGAGCTCCACTTCTCCCTGCTCTAGCCCTTGAAGGTGAACCTGCTCTGCCACACTGGCAAGATGTTCTGCTCCTGGATCAGCTGGGTGAGCCTTGCCTCTAGCCTTTCTGCAGGGAGTTCTGTGGCAGTTGGCAGTTTTCTACACTGGGCCTGTCTGATAGACGAACTTCAATTCACAAGCAAGGCTTTATTACTGGGTAGAATGAGTTTCCATCAGGTCCATGGAAGTCTTATTTATGTGACTGGTCTGTTTGCTGGATTTAATGAGTTTCTGTTGGGCCCAGAGTGGTCTCACTCACAGTCCAGGCCTGGTTGCAATGTGGAATGAGTTTCTGGTGGGCCCAGGGCAGTCTTACTAATGAGATGGGCATGGTTGCTGGGTTGAATGTCAAATTTTTTCTGACCACAACATGGAACTAGAAATGACAAACAGAAAAATGAAAAATATCAGGCCAGAGCTTAATAACACAATACCCCTCATCTTGGTTAATTTTCTCCTCTTACTAGGACAAAATACATGAATTCTAGCATTAAGGAAGGAAAAGTTATTGTTTTATTTATTTGCCTATTTTTTCTATCAGCCATGGTTGTTCTACTAGTTAAATTTTTGAACATTTGTAACAGGCAACAGTTATATAATTTTACAGAGATTTTAAAAACCATATTATTCCCTGTCTCAAAAAAAAAAAAAAAAAAAAATTGAGCCGGGCGTGGTGGCCCACGCCTGTAATCCCAGCACTCGGGAGGCTGAGGCAGGAGGATCAGTGCGAGTTCGAGACCAGCCTGGGCTACAAAAGTGAGCTCAAGGCCAGCCTCAACTGCATAGTGAGACCCTGTCTCAAAAAAAAAAAAAAAATAAATAAATAAAACCATATTATTGTAATAGGGAAATCATAATAATATTTTTTTGATATACTTAAATTTTAACTTTGACATTGAGTATTCCATAATACATAATATCCCATAATATAGCCCTATATTATGTATTAGATGCAGTACCAAGCGTCTGTATCTAATATATAAGAAACTTCTACCTCACTCATTTACCTTGTGTTTTCAATGTATTTGGTTGTTACAGAGTCTCACTACGCAGTGAGGACTCAGAATGATCCTGATGTTTCCAGCCTCCCCAGCACTGCGATTAGAGGCATTGGCCATCGTGCCCAGATTCTGTGCCCTGCTCAGCCCACACTGCGACAGGGCTGGTGTAGAATGTGGGGCTGGGATCAAACCATGGTCTTTGTACTTATTTAAGCTTGCCTAAGCAGGCACTTTTGTCTGCTATACTATCTCACCAGCGTTTTATGGAATGTAACTGAGGAAATTGTGGCTTTGCCTGGCACATACATGGCAGATACAACACACAAGTTTTTTTGTGATTAATACTGACTGGTGACCTCGTGTTGGCTTGACATGAACCTCCTTTCATAAATTAACTGATACAAAAAAGACAGGCAAATGTCTGTGTCTCAGTTACTCTTCTCTCATTACTGGGACACATACCCAATACCCAAATTGAAGGAAGTAAAGGTTTATTTAGCTCACAATTCCTGGAGATTTCAGTCCATATTCACCTGTCTCCAAGGCAGACTGACACATGGCAGAGAGCAGCAATTCATGGTGGCAGCACACCAGCAATGGCAACAGAGGCAACAGAGAGAGTCTGTTTCCCCATTTCTTTCCTATTACATCAGGCTCTCTGCCTCAGGCCACACCCATAATCCCAGCAGTACTCAGAACCATAATCTCATCCTTGGGTCACCTATAATCCCAACAGATCAGGAGGTAATCTCAAACTCTAGAAGCTCCTATTGCATGACTACATGAGGCTTTAGGGGGACAACTAGACACAAACCATAACAGTCTGAACCTGAAAGAAAAGATCTATTGCCATAAGCAATCCTAGCTTTATATTTTAGACGATGGTATACCCAGAGGGCATGAATACATTTAAAAGGGTGTGATACCAGCAATAAATTATTAACGTGGAAAAAAGAAACCCTTTGTTTCTTAATTTAGTTATGTACCATAGACCTCTTTTGTGAGAAAACTTTATGTTATTTCTAGAAAATTTAACCTTTTTTGATGATCGGTTTTCTGTGACTGTCTCTCTGAAGGCTGTGCAGATTACTGGGGCCTTCTACTGTTGTACAAAGGCTGGAATATTTTTTTCCAGGCAGATGATCCTTTATTAACCAAAAGGAGCTCTGACCAGTGACTAGGAGAGGCTTATTAAGCTCAAGGATCAGGAATGTTTCAGTCTGTAATCAGCTAGCTTAAAGCAGAATGGCATAAGGAATACAATTTAAGACAGAAGAGGCAGAGAAAGAAACAAGAAAGGGGGAGAACAAAGTTTTTTCCTCCCTTACATGGTAAGCAGGGTAACACTCCTTGGCCATTCATGCTCTCTTGGTGCCCTCTTCTTTCACAGACTGAGGCATTTTGCAAAATGAGGACCCTGACCCCTTGATGCATCATTTAGATAACTTCTCAACTTCTCAAGTTGACACAGTGTGTCACCATTACACCCACCAAAACACCCTAATGGTTGAAACAAAGAAATAAAATTTCAAAAAGAAAAATATCATAAACCATAGAAACACAACACCCTAAATTTTAAGGGATGTAGCAAAGAGCAGTTCTCAGAGAAAAGTTAGCATTATTGACAAGAACCCACCTTCATAAAAGAAACATCTCAAGACAGCAATCACTCTAGAAAATATGACACTAAGATTAACTGTAGCATAATAAAATAGTCAAGAGGAGACCAGAAATACATCAAATACGTACCATGAAATCAATACGAAAGATCAACGGAACTGAATCCTTTATAAAGATGAACATTAAAAAAGCTTTAGTCAGAGTAACTTAAAAAATAATGAGGAATATACAAATAAAATAAAAATTAAGAAGAAGACAATGTGTCTAATAAAATAGACATACAAAGAATCATCACTATTAAAAGAAGTTATATATCAGTTATAAAATAGATAACTTACAATCTCTAGAAATGAATCAGTGACAGTGGGCTGGGTTATAACAACATGTGTAGAATAAGCACTTGCCCGGCAAGCACAGGGTCCTGAGTTCAACCCCCAGTACTAGAACAGAAAAGAAGAAATAGATGAATGACAAAAACTGAGCCACAAAACCCCAAATGTTGGCTGAATCATTAAGAAATAAGGGGACTGGATTAGCAATCAAGCATCTTGAAAGAGGAAAGCCCCATATTAAGTGGCTTCAAGGATAGGTTACACCACATTTTGAGAAGAATTAACATAAACTTGCCATCATCTCTCAAAATCTAGGAGGATAAAACACTTCCACTTCATTTCATAAGACCAATATTACACAATATCAAAGCTAACAGGTGATAACAGGCAAATTCAGGCTAATAACTCTCTAAGAAACAAAGCAAGATGCTGTATTTCCTATTGTATTCAACAGTGTAAAAAGTGTAGCCAGAACAAACAGCCGACATCAAAAGTGAAAAGATTAAATTTCTGGCAAGGATGTAGAGAAAAAGAAATGGTGTCACACTGTGCATGAGAATTTAAATTGGCAGCATCGCTATGGCAAAAATAAAGAACATCCCAAATAAATTGAAAATGAAATTTCTCTCTGACTGAGCCAACTTTCATCAGGTGTCTCTTCTAAAGAGGATGAAATAGCCATCTCTTAAAGACATTTACATACACATGTATGTTGAAGCATTTTTTTTACTGTGGTCAACGTAAGCTAAAACACATACAAGCGAGCAGATACATGAATGTCCAATTATGATGGATAGACAGATGCATAGATGGAGGGATGGCTATGCATTGTGATATGTATCATAATTTACATATGCAATGGAATATTACTGAGCTTTGATAAAGTTAGTTCAGCCATTTGAACCAACATGATGAGCCTAGATCATTTCATGTTAAATGATAAAACACAAACACAAATAAAAAGCACATAATATAAGAAGTCATACTTAAAACCACAGAGAATGAAATATTGGTTTTCAGAGCCTGGGTTTAGGGGAGACCAAGAGGTATTGAATTAGAAGATGAAAAAAATTTGGCATGCAAATATTTAGCGTGTTGTAACTGTAATTAACAATAATACATGTCCTACTTGAAATAATTTAGACAGATCTAAAGAGCTACCAAAAGGTATCCACATGATCAGACAGGTTACAATTATTGTAGCTGTTATATATATGATATATATATATATATATATATATATATATATATATATATATATACACACACATATATATGCATCACATAGTAGGGTTTGAAGGTTTGAATATGATATGTAATTTGACAAAGTATAGTTTGTGATTCCTCAACTATAAATAGAACTGAGAAAAATGTATTTAAGTGACATTTTATGGCGTAAAATATTAAGAATGACTGTAATACTCTTTAGTCATGTCATTCAACTTGAGTAGCAAAAATATTAAAGTAGCATGTTGAAATAGGGCAATGTTATTGTATTCAAACATTACAAAGTAATTTTCTAACATCTTAAATTAGAAAACTAAATAAATCAGAATTTTGAAAGCTGGTTTATTTTGTTTTAAAAGAAATAGAATTCTAGCTGTGCAATGGACCTGACTAGCAATTACAGACACGGCACGAAGAAAGCCCAGGTCTACTCTGGAGGAGTATAGAGCTCCATACAGTGAAGTGAAGTGCACAGCACACCAGGGTAGAGTTTAAAATGTCGTGCATAAAGCAAGGAGGGAACGCACGTGAGAGTACCCACCAAAATATGAAATAAAAGTGGCCAGATAGCTCGGCGGACTAAAGCACCTGCTTCGATAGAGCACAGCGGCCAGGATTCAATGTTCAGTGTGCCGTTCAGCCCCCCCCCCCCCGCAACTGGGGTGCACCGAGATGGCGACTGAGGCTGGGCGTGGTGGCACAAGCCTGTAATCCCAGTGCTTGGGAGCCTGAAAACTGGAGAATCACTCAGAGTGTGATCTACGTAGACCCTGAATTAAATACGTTAAGAAAAATAGTTTACAGACAGTAAGAAACAACCTGCCTACAGAGTACGCTGAGATGGCAATTGAGACTGGGCATGTGGGCGTACACCTATAATCCCAGCTCTTGGGAGGCTGTAAACAGGAGGATCACTATGAGTCCAATCTAGTAATGAGAATGAGACCATGAACTCCGTATAGACCCTTCCCTAAAATTATATATATATATATATATATATATATATATATATATATATATATATATATATTTATCCAGCTTTGTGGGCCTAGACAGTACAAAGGTAGTTTTCTGCTTAGCTTAATTCCTAACAATATTGTTGCTTGAAATAGCTCCAGCTGTGAAATCTTGGTAAAGGCTTTAAACAAACAAGTTTATTTTTCCTGTTTTCTTTCGAAACAACAAAATGATTTCATTGGCCTGAGAGAAGGTAATTAAAGTCAATGGAAATATTAAAAATACCAAAATATTAGGGTAATAAGAATCCTTTACCAAGAAACCAGTGGCCTGGAAACAAAGTAGGTAAAAAAAAAATAAATAAAATAAATAAAAAATAAATAAATAAAAAATGTTAGCTTTAATTACATTGCAGGCTTTGTCCCTAATGGATTTATTTGCCAATCTATACTGAATAGAACAACTGTAATCTTGCTCGGTGTGTGTGTATGTGTGTGTGTGTGTGTGTGTGTGTGTGTGTGTGTGTGTGTGTGTGTGTATAAGAGAGCTCATTTGTGTACAGATGAATATATGCAGTGCTATAGAGATTGCACACATCTGAAAAATGGCTGTCTCAGTGTTTCTATTTTTGCATAAAATTTGGATGTATCATTCAATCTATGTAACATACATCTATTCCTTCCCACTCGTTGGGTATATCATGAGAATATATCAAGTATCCAATGTGCCTTTTTTTTGGCGGGACTGGGTTTCAAACTCATGACCTTGCACTTGCCAGGCAGGAACTTATGCCATGGAGCTATCTCCCCAGCCCCAAAGAGCAAGGGCATCCTTGGGTGAGCATGACCTATGTACTTTTAATCATGAGCTCTCTTTCATGAAAATCCAAGTACATACCCTAGTGTAAACTTCATTGCATTTTTATTCCAGGTTTGGGTCTGTGGCTCTCTCCTCAGAGGGAAAGAACAAGTGAGCTCTCATTAACTCCATTGGTAATAGGATTGCTTCAGTTCCCAGATGCTCCTCTTTCTTTGTTTTGACCTAGAGGTGCTCACCACTGCTCCTCCTGCGCATGACAGTGGTTCTGAACCTGTGGTTCCAACCCCTGCGGGGTTCGAATGACCAAAACAGAGGGATCGCCTAAAGCTATTGGAAAATACATTTTTAAACCTATGCTATGCCATGGTGAAATGTTATTTATTAGAATTAGTAATTTGAAGTAGCCACCAAAATTATTTTTGTGTTTGGGGTCACGGCAACACGAGAAACTGTATTGCGGGATCACGGCATTAGAAAGGTTGAGAAGCACTGCACTGAAAGTCACCGTCTCATCAGTTTCCAGCATCACCTTTGCAAGAATGTTGATTTAGTTTTCATCTCTCCATACAAAAAAGAAGAAAGAAAGGAAGAAAGAAGAAAAGAAAAAAAAAGCTTTAAATTTGTAAAATTACTCATTTATCTCATTTGCCAGTGATTCTTCTTTTTTCTATTTTTTTCTATTCTAAATATGATAAAAATAAATTTAAAAAATTTGAAACAATGCAAGCTTGGACTGGTGGTGCCTATCTGTAATCCCAGCACTCTGGGGGGTGAGGTATGAAGATCACTGCAAGTTCAAAACCTGCCTGGGCTACAAAGTGACCTCAAGGACAGCCAGAACTGTTGCAAGACACCATCTCAAAACAAGGAGAACAACAGAGCCACAACACTCAAACTTTAGGCCAAACATTTGTATGATAAATGGTAGTAATTTTAAGAGCATTGAATTCAGAACTAAGGAACTTCAGATGGATTTTGCAAATGATAAACATTTCAACACAGGAAATACATTTAAAGCAAAATGAAAGATTTCAAGAATAGAAAAGTCTAGCTGTTCTAAATAAAGATGAGATAAAGATACAGACTCCCTGATAAATTTTGGACACAAGAAGAGACCCGGAGGACAGAGGAGTTGAGAGTGATAGCACTCTGTCTAAGCTCTGCCTGGTAAGCACAAGGACATGTGTTTCATCTCTGGTACTAAATCCCATAATGGTCCCACATCAAGTTGGCCACCATGTCCGGATATGGTGGTGCACACCTACAATCCTAGCACTGGGGAGGCTGAGACAAGAGGATCACTATGAGGCCAAGCTGCATAGCAAGATCCTGTACCAAATAAATAATATAAAAGATTAAAAATCGGGGGAGGGAAGGGGGGAGACAGACAGACAGACAGACAGACAGACAGACAAAGGCAGAGGCAGAGACAGAGACTGGGTGCAGCACAGAAGACAAATCATGTCATCAGAGCAAGAAAAAAGCCACTCACAGAAAAGTCACAGAAGAAACAAAATGACTACATTTTGAGACTGGCCTTTTGGAATTCAAAATCATGGGAGAATAAATTGGTGTATTATTTTGGCTTCTACCTGCTTTTTCTTGATAGATGATATAAGATGACTTTTCATGAATCTGTTTGCTGTGAGCAAATTAACAAAGGAAAACTATAATCAATATATCTCGAATAGTTTAAACATATAATGGTGAAAACTACGTATTGAGACCCTACAAAGATTTAAAAAGGTTTCGAGGAAAACTTATTTAAGTCATATAAGTACTATAATTTATAAAATGTTGAATGTGAAGATAGAGTTGTAATACTAAACATCACACAATGGCTTATTGCACATATTTGCAAAGCTCCAAAATAAAAGGTCAGAATTTGAAATGAAATAGTATATATTTCCAATGATGATGATTGTTATAAGAGTTACATTTTAAGGGTCGGATAAATAGCTCAGTGGATTAAAGCACCTGCAAGCAGGTGTAGGGGCAGGGGGTTGGATCCCCAGGCCTGCTGTGCCACACTTGTCCTTGGAGTGAGCTGAGATGGCAATTGAGACTAGGCATGGTGGTGCATGTTTATAATGCCAGCTCTTGGGAAAGTGTAAACAGATGGATCACTATGAGTCTGATCTAGTAGTGAGACCATGAACACCCTGTAGACCCTTCCCTAAAATACAAAATAAGTGAATTAATAAAATAAAAATAACAATAACATAGTGCTGGTGAAACTAAATCAGCATATTTTAACTACTAAGTAAAACAGCAGAAAGAACTATTTCATACAGGGTCTCACTACATAGCTTGGAATTATAGTGACCCGCCTGTCTCAGTCTGCACAGACTGGGATTACGAGCATGTGCCACCATGCCTGGCTTCAGTGGCTGGAACCGTGGCGCAGCATGCAGTACAGGGGATCAAACCTGGCTCCTTGTGCTTGTCATGCAGGGGCTTAGATTGCTGAACTATCCTCACAGCCTAGGAATATGGCAGTCGCGCCCTGTTTCTTGAATAATGGCTTTTAGAGTCTTCATTTTTTTTTTTTTTTTCTTGGCAAACTTGTCTTTCTCTTGTGTTAGTGAAGTACATGGCTTTATAATCAATCCTTTTGAATCAACCAATCACATTACTTTGACAGCTTTCTCCTTGGTTAGACCTTTTTCCTGTTTAGGTGTCCAATCCCTAAAGCATCCTCTACAGCTCCTGGTAATCATAATGTTTGATCAGATAGCTTGTTCTTGGTTATTGGAGGAGCTGCAAGGAGACCTACAATTGGAACAGATGCTATTCCTTAAATGTCATCATTAAATGTGCAATGCAGTTTTCAGTACTAGTTGCGAAGGTGAAATGCATGCACGGTGACAAAATCTTCAAACTGAGTAAGGTAATTCGTGCCACATTTGGAAGAAATAGCTTCCATGAATTCATCCAAATGTCACCGTAGTCTGGCCCTCTCTCCTGGCTCTGCTGCAATCCAATGCACAATGAGTCACTGAGTAACTCCTCATTTTCTGTACTAAGATCCAGAGTGACAAGCAAAGATGTTAAACACTTTTTCCTTCTATTTGTTTACCCTTTTACAAAGTTCTATGCTTGGGTCTGGGGAGATAGCTTTGTGGCACAATTGCCTGCCTGGCAAGCACAAGGTTGTGAGTTCAAACCCCAGTCCCATAAATAAATAAATAAATAAATAAATAAATAAATAAATAAAACAGTTCCCTGTCTATATTTGTTATATCAATTTCCTCAAAGCAGCAAAGTGCAACTAACATTTATGTTTTGAGGTCCACATGGTCTCCATAACAACTACTAGACTCTGATTCTGCACCAAGAACCAACCATAAGCAATACATTAAGGAATGTGCATTTTTATATCAACATAATTTTATTAATGAAAAAGACAGTGGATCAGATCAAGTGCAGGTTACAGTCTGCCAACTCTAGTTGTCATGCTTAATGATCACATGCATGTAAAGTTTTGTACTATTTTAAAGTATTTAATCATTCTTTTTGTTTACAAATGACACAAATGGGACATTGTCTTGTACCCTTATGTCAGAGAAAAGTAAAAATATGAAACAAAAAAATCACTGGAGACAAGCAGGATGTTTATTTCTACCAATGCAGGCAGATACTCTAAAGTTATACTGAAAATCTGTTAAGGTGCAGTAACTACATGCCTTTCATACGGGCAAGACGCTGTATAACTTACTGAAATGTAAAATCCATGACAAAACACAAGGCAATGATTTATAAACACACTTGGGAGTGTGAGTTGGAAGTCTGCAGGATCAGTTTAGCAAAGGATTCCGCTAGAACATGAAAACTGATCTTTATATATGAAAATAAGATTATTTCAAGTAACAACAGCAAGATTGTAGTAGCTCCTAGCACATATGTATAGATATTTGTGAGTTGATTGGAAAAAAAGATTATGCATCCCACATGTTTGGATCAATGGACTTACATATCTATTGCACCGTTTTCTACTTATTACTGCTAATCCATATTATGTAATGTTGTAATAGCACCTCTACGTCAACTAATTAAATCTTAACTGTCTGGCATTTATTCCAAATGCATGCACACATAAATGCTCAAGTCTCAATATCTCCATCTATCCCTCTTTGTCTTTGTCTTTGTCTTTCTATCTTTGTCTGCCGGCCTGCCTGCCTGCCTGCCTGCCTGCCTGCTTTCCTGCCTGTCTGTCTGCCTGTCTGTCTGTCTGTCTGTCTGTCTGTCTGTCTGTCTGCATGTTTGCCCATGTCACTTCTCTTTCCCAGATAGGGAATAGAATAAGTTTATAACTCACATAAATTTTGTTTGTAAGTATCACTGGACGATCTTTCTAAAATTATCTAAGGGGCCTGGCAGGATGGCTCAGTGGTCTAAAGTGCCTGCTTAGGAAACCTTAGGCAGCTGCAGGAACCGCGGTTCGATCCCTGGCACCACACGCTACGCCAGCCCTGCCCTCAGGGCAGGCTGAGCCGGCCATAAAAATAAATAAATAAAAAAAACAAAAGTTCTGAAACAAGAACAAAAATAAAAATAAAAAATTCTTAAAAAAATAAAATTATTTAAACAGGTAAATGCCCCCCCCCACAAAACAATCTTTCTTTACATTTACAAAGTGGTTTATACTCACCTGTTATAGATGAAAGATATTACAGAGTAAATTTCAAAGCCAAAAGTGTATGCTTGAATTCCTGAATGCCCCCCCCCCACAAAACAATCTTTCTTTACATTTACAAAGTGGTTTATACTCACCTGTTATAGATGAAAGATATTACAGAGTAAATTTCAAAGCCAAAAGTGTATGCTTGAATTCCTGAACATGACTTCCCCTTTGAGTATTTTGAACGTTATACAGTTGTTGAAGAGCTAGAGATGTGTATAATCTACTTATTATTCATTCAAGATACATGCAATTAATTTTTGGGTGGAAACTTCCAGCTGCAATTTTTTTTTTTTTGGAATCTTCCCTCTAAGAAGCAGTAATTGCACTCTGATGTAAAGCTTTGGATACTGCCCAGATATTAGCACCGGACACATGGCTCATCTGCATTATACAAACTCAACCCAAAACTTCTGAGTGTATTACCTAATTTAATTGAAATTTACTGTGATATCACATTGGAAAGTACTTTGTAAAATTCCATCATTATAATCACTATGCCTGAGTTCTTTAGCATAGTGCTGCATATGGTATATACATAGACATTTTCAGAATTATTTTTAATGCTGGGGCAACACCATTAATAGTCATATACAATCAGAAGTTGAAATCAGCCTGATATTGAACATTATTCTCTTTTCCTCTCTCTACTCTCATTAGCCCAAGCTTTAGTCAGTGTACCACATTATTTATAGCTTTAATTATCCATTATATTTTTCTCAGTTGCTTAAGGGTGGTCTATACAATTGTGCTATTTCAAAGACATTGTATATAAAACATCAGTTTAGAACAATAGAACATTAAGAACACAAATTACTTAGTCTAGTATAGTTACATTTCATGACATGATTGTTCATCAATAGCTGTATTTTCTAATACAAATAACTCACCTTTTATGAATTGGAATTACTAGAGCAGTCAAAAAAGAAAACCATCTTTCTGAAGGTTAAATCAGTATAGACTAAGAATTCTCTTGGGGTACAACTAAAAGTAGGCTACATTTTTGGTACTATTTTTCTTATTGTTACCATTATGATTTGACACACTGCCTCTCATGTATAAAATGCAGGATAAAGCAGCATTATGCTGAATGATCCTTAGAGGAATTAGGACAGAAAGTACTCAGAGCCGCTGTTACTAGATGTTTGCCCAAGGCTGCTGTAGTTACAGACATACAAAGATACCCAATGTCAGTGGTACAGTACAGCCTCCTTAGACACACTCCAAAACTGATACAGAGATTCAAGAATAACTCAGTGAAAATACTCCTAGCATTTTCTTGTAGAAACAGAGAAAAGATCATTGTGAACCAGAAGAAACACAGAACAGCAAAAGCAATCCTGGGCAGCATGAGCAAAGTGGAAAACATAATAATTCCTGAATTCAAATGATGTTACACTCATGTGATCATCTCAATAGATACAGCAAAAGCTTTTGACGAAATCAAATATTCATTCATGACAAAATCATATAGTAAATTGTGATAGATGGTCTGATAAACCCATCTATGATAAAACAATAGCCAATATCATACTAGCTGGCTAAAAACAGAAATCTTTCACTTTAAAATCAGGAGCAAAACCAGAATGTTCACTGAACTACTCTAATTCATTACAGTTCTGAAAACACTACCTAGAGAAATTAGACAATTGAAAGAAATAAACTGAACAAAGATACAAAATAAAAAATTAAACTATCATTATTTGTTAAAACACCTTTATATGATACTCTACGCAGAAGACTCCAAAAGCTTCATCAAAACACATGTAGATTTAATAACAAAATTCAGCGTTGTATCTGGGAAAAAAGTCAGTACTAAGAAATCAATAGCATTCTAGTACACAAACAACAAACTCATAGGGAGAGAAATTAGGGAAACTACACTCATTATAGTACCATCCATAAAAAGAAATATTTAGAAATCAATCTAACAAAGAAAGTGAAATTTCTATACAATGGAAGCTATAAGGCTGGCCAGATAGCTCAGTGCTCTAAAGCACCTACTTACACAGGCTCAGAGACAGGTTTGATCCAGGGCATACTGTGCTGGCTTCACCTCTGGGTCTTGCTCAGAAATGGTGAATGAGACTGGCCATGCTGGCACATGCCTGTAACCCCAGTGCTCAGGAGACTGAAAACAATAAGATCACTGAGTTTGATCTGTGTAATGAGACCCAGTAGACCATGTACTAAATACATAAAAAAGAAGAAAATTACAGCACTATTAAAAAGGAGGTCAAAGAGTATATCAGAACATGGAAAGATATTCTCATGGATATAAACCAACATAGTGAAGATGACCTTAATTGCAAAACTCACACAGATTTAATGCCATTCCAATCAAAATACCATTAGCATACTTTACAGGACTACAGAAATCTTTACTAAAATTCCTTTGGTACCAGAAGAAACCTAGACTAGGAAAAGCAATTCTGCACAACAAGGATTAGGGACACCACAATTCTTTACCTGAAATTTTACACAAAACTACTGTGATAAAATCAACATGGCATTGCCCAAACTGTAGGCCTGAGAATCAGTGAACTCAAATAGCAGATGCAGACACAACTCCAAGCACACTCATCCACCTTTTCTTTGACAAAGCCAACATACTTCCTGGGAGAAAGATAGTCTCTTTAATAAGTGGTTCTTGAGTCACTGGCTTTCCATATGCTGAAGACTAAATCTAGACTCAAATTCCTCATGAAGCACTAAAATAAAGTCCAAATGTATCATATATATAAATTTTTTAAAGAACAAATTTTACTTGATGAGAAAATAGGTAGATATCTTAAAGACATAGGTCTAGGAAGAGACTTCATGAACAAAACCAAAACCGCATGGGAAATGCTACAAAACATCGATCAATTGAATCCCATCTCATTAAAAAGCTTTTTCAGTACAAAAGCCATCGTTATGAGAATGAAAACTTATAGAGTGGGAAAAATTATAACCAGTATTTTCACAGACAAAGGGTTTATTTCTAGAGCATACAAAGAATAGACAGAAATCAGGCCACTGACATTCAAAGACTCAGTTCAAAAATGGGCATCTGAGAATACATGCTTCCAAGATGAAGAAATAAAAGTGGTAGATAACTACATGAGAAAAATATTCCTCATAATTGGTGACTTAAGAGATCCAGATCAGGGCCCGGCGGGATGGCTCAGTGGTCTAAAGCCCCTGCTTGGGGAAGCTTGGGCGGCTTCAGGGACTGCGGTTCGATCCCCGGCACCACATGCT
>PVJA010002007.1:74634-114353 GCA_004027025.1 Myocastor coypus | reverse complement strand
TTTTTTTTTTTTTTTTTTTTTTTTTTTTGAGACAGGGTCTCACTATGCAGTTGAGGCTGGCCTTGAGCTCACTTTTGTAGCCCAGGCTGGTCTCAAACTCACACCGATCCTCCTGCCTCAGCCTCCCAAGTGCTGGGATTACAGGCGTGCGCCACCACGCCTGGCTTGTACTGGTACATTTCTTGATAGCCATTCTTTCTGGAACAAAATGGAATGTCAATGTTTTAATGTGTGTTTTTCAAATGATCACTGATGAACATTTTTTCATTTGTAGTTCATCAGAGAGGACTTTCAAATGTCTATTTTTGGATTGAGTCTTTAAATTTGGAGGGGAGGGGCTCTGATTTTTTTTCTTTTTTTGAGTTCTTTATATATTCTAGATAGTAGTCTTTTGTCTGAAGAACAGCTTGTAAAAAAAATTTTGCCACTGTGTGGGTTATCTCTTCATTCTGTTAGTGATTTCTTTTGCCCTGCAAAAGCTTATTATGACATCCCAGTGGTTGGTTCTTTTAATATTCCATGTGATCAGGGTTTTATTCATAAAATCTTGCTTACACCTATGTCTTTAAGAGTTTTACCTGTTCTATTTCCCAGCAGATGGAAGTTGTAATACTTAGGTCTTTGGTGCACTTCAATTTTACTTTATTGTATGAGGAGAGATACAGAACTCTGAATTAGTTAACTGAAGGCTAGAAACTTGTTGCCCATTGAATAGTATCAGTTTTTACTGAGCTTTTGAGCATAGCACATATTTAAAAAATCAATACTTGAATACAATGAAATTTTCTGTTGGGTATTTATACCCAACAAAGTATATACAGTTAATATTCTCAAGTGCCTAATACTTGGGTTTTACTTGTTTTGATTTTGGTCTCTCTCCAAGTACAGTCCACTTTAGAGAGAAGAGCAAAAATGCATATACTTTATATTCGATTTCTAATACTAAGAAAAAAAGTCCTGTCAAACTACAAGTTGAAAATACTCAGGCAGGGGATATAGCTCAGTGGCACAGCACCCACTTGGCAAGCACAAGGTCCTCAATTCAGTTCCTGGTACCAGAAGGAAAAAGGGAAAAAAAAAAAAAAAAAAATCCAGTTTACCCCAATCTGAATTTTTACTAAAATAATGCTGGAAAGTCCAGTAATCAAATTAGTTGGCAATCCTTTTCTGACAAATTAAACTTGATCCCATGCCTGAGACAAAATAAAGTGTATAGAGTGTCACTTCCTAAATGGAACATGGGAACAAGCTTTCTTCCCTCCCAGGATTAAATGAGAATACCTATAAGACACTTTGAAGTAGTTAAGATAAACTCAATACCTTTAGTCAACAGATACTCAACCTTGAAAAGTGCTGTTTTCCATTAGTTTAGCATTTGGGAAGAATTACCCAAACATTAACATGAAGGCCTCCAATAGTTGGCCTCTTAGATGCAGAAAACATCGAATTCCTCCAGCTCACTGTTTATTCTTACTAGATTCCAGAACATTTTCCAGCAGTAGCTTCCCACTGTTGTCTTGATGATCATAGTAGTCCCTAAAAATCTTACCCAGATTCTGACTTAGTGATGCATCACCATCTGTTTTGAGTCCAATTCAGTCAGCTTTGACCTTTATTGAAAGCTCTTCCTCCAGCCCCAATCTAGGATTTATTTTGGTCTCCTACTCCTTGATTTGCTGCTCTGATACTTTTGCCTTGCCTTTCCATTTAGTGCAGAGAGCTAACATTTCCCCTGAGCAGGTCAGCTGGTCTGTAACTGCAGACTGCTCTTTAGCCATAGCCACAGTCACCACCGAAACATTCATTCCCTATACTGTGGTAGATTTTGAACAGAGTCAATCTATATTTCCTTTATTTAAATATAAAAGTTTCAAAATTGGCTGAACTACAAATCACATTTTTTCGTATGTCAGCTCATGGCCACACACAGTACAAGTCTTGCGGTACATGTCATCTTCTAAGTTCTCTTCTGGTCCATATTCATGTTGATGAGCAGTCAGTTCTCTTTTCCACACACTGCTTCTTACTGCTCGTCGCAATTCTAAGGAAAAAAAGATTTTCGGTGGAACCCCAAAATCCCCTCAGGCTTTCGGTTATGTTTAAGTGTATTTACACAACATATGGTTGAATTTCATAATCAAAGCTGATCACACAAATTAGACAAGCTTTCTTTACTACCTCACCTGCTTAGCCTCTAAAATAGTCATTGTTGGAGAGATTCAGAGATGAGTACGTGGATTAGAAATGTAAGAGAAAATGGTGCTACACTGACAAGGGAAACAACTGAGACAAAAGGAAAGGGAGTGTCTGTAGTTTCCACACTTGTAAGTCCCCAGTCACTTCTATTAAGAGGCAAGTCAAAGTTTACTAAAAGGCAAATTAGAAAGCCATGAACTTTATGCAGATATTTTCATCTTTAAGAATGGCTTGTGCAATTGACCTATTAAGTTCTTTGTTTTATAATGAGACCATTATTTCAGAAGAGGATCTGTCAATAATTACTACAAAGTAAAACCCAAGAATAAAAATCAGAATATTAGCAACAGGAAAGAAATGCAGAGTTAACTTCACCATTTTGCAGGCAGAGAAACTGAGCAGAGATGGTATGTGGACCCAGCTTTTCCCACACTGTTAGAGCTTTTTGTGCTACATCATTTTGAAGTCATTCTACAAAAAATATTTATTGGGTGCTATAAAAAAACAGCTTAAGGCAGTGACATTCTAAAAGTGCACAGTGCATATTAGCTGAGGAAATTTAAACATTTAGTTCCCACTGGAAATGAGTGAATTATTTGTTTCTAGTAGTGAATAAGCAACATGAACATTTTTCCATGTCTATCAGCAATACCTAACAGTACTGATAGCTTTCATAATCTAAACCCTAAAAGTCACCATGTACCAAGTAATCGCCTATTTTCCTTAATGCATTCTAGAGTTATGGTAATGTCAAAATACTACTTGGAAGCTAGGGAGATAGCTTAATGGTACATGTGTCTTCCTGGCAAGTTCAAGGTCCTTAGTTCAGTTTCCATTACCAAAAAAAAAGGACTAAATAAAATACTACTTGGAGTTGGGCACGTGCTGCCTATTTGCAATCCCAGCACTCTGGGAAGCTAAGGCAAGAGGATTATATATTCAAACCCTGTGTTGGTGACTTAGCAATACCTTTTCTGGAAATGAAAATATAAAAAGGGTTGGGAATACAACTCAGTGTTAAGGCCCTGAGTTTAATCCCCAGTACCATCAACACAACAGAATACCAAGATACTACTTGAATTTTCATATTTTCTAGATGAATATATCATGAGGATAAAAGCAAATAGGTATGTACAAGGCATATTTATAAGCACTTTAAATGTATTTAACCCTCAACCCTTAGGTAAGTACAACTATCACCTGGCTTAAGAGACAAGAAAACCAAGGTAAAGAAGCTATAGGTTGTCTAAAGTCAATTGCTTGTGTTGGCAGAGGTAGTGTGGCTTCGGTCTACATTCTTTACTAAGCTGCACTGCCTTTCTCACTGTAAAAAAAGCACTTATGCTTTATTTTCAAGCTTCAGTGTGTATAGTTCTACAGTTTCCACCCAGGGAAAAATCAAGTTCTTCTAGATTCTCATATGTATCTAGAATCTTCTCTAATCATTGTTCTCTAAACTTTACAATTTTTCACTCGTCAGGAAGAACCCAAGTTTTTCTAGATGTATCTTAAATGCCCGTTTCTGTATTTTTTTCCTTAAGACATTTTATAAGTAGTAAGGGATGCTGACCAGAACTGCACAGATGCCTCCTGGTTTGAGATAATGTAGGAAGACATTTCCTATGTGAGTTTTAATAGCTGCTTTTCTACTTTGTTCTGATGTAAAGCATCATGGTAATTTCCTTCATAATATCCCCACTGAGATAGCACCTCAAAACTTAACTGCAGCCTAATCATAATAACATCTCTGCCAAGTTGATTATGTGGATTTAAGTGGAAAGGTAAGAAAGAAAAATTTGCTTAATACTAAAAAAAAACAGTAAAAATTTTGCTTTATAGCCATAATTAAAAGCTAGACTAAGGTTTCACTGACATTTGTTTTTTGCCACTTGCAGTTAGTCTGTCAAGCTATATATAATGACAAATATAAAGCCACATTGTATTACCAGATATTCCTGTGAAAACTTGTGCTAGAAAGGGAAGGAAGTACAAGTCGAGTATCCAGTTTCCAAAATGATTGGGATCAAATATGTCAGACTTTTTCTGACATACCTGCATATGCATAATAAGAGAGGCATCCATATAGGATGCAGGGAGTCCCAACAGTAAAAAGGGATCGCTTCAGGAACAACAATGATGGCAGATTCATACACAGAGCCTTTGATCAAGTTACTACATTAAGGATAATGACAGCTGGGTTTCTCATATCAGACAAGGAAATTAATAGATTAAAAAAGAATCCTGGAGTTGTGGACTGAAACTCAATATACTAGTGTGAACTCAGGTTTTCATTTGTAATATACATTGTATATACACAGAAAAGCAGACACAAGTATTATTTCATGTAAGAAAGCAAAAGCCAGTCCTCAAAAATAACATCAAAAGACATAAAGGTTAGTTTAAAGAGATTTCCATAGGGCTGAATGTAAGATAATTTGAGCACTAAAATAAGAACAGAAACTAACCAAATGCCACTGCAAGAATGAGAAAGTAATTAATCTACCAGTAATAAATAGATGGGAGAAAGAGGCTATAGAATGCTGGTATCTGGGCAAATGTGAGGTGAGTACTGGAGTTGGAAAACCCATCTTGTAACCATACTAAAGATTGGTCCACCCAGAAGCATGAATGGACGGATTCTAGTCTACTGGGGAGTATTCAAAAGAAACAGGATATTCACTATTTTTGTGTACCAGGTTAAAAAAATTATAATCACTACCACTAAGGGCAAGACACCTTGTGCCTCCAGATGGGAGGGAATGATAGGTATCACATGTTGGCTCTGTCCTGAAACACGTATACACACAGGATTCAACCAGCAAGAAATGGCAGAGAAAGCCCCAAGTGAGAAATGCTATTTCTTTTTGTTTTGTTTTGTCTTTTTGAGACAGGGTCTCGCTATACAGTTCAGGCTGGCCTTGAGCTCACTTTTGTAGCCCAGGCTGGTCTCAAACTCACATCAATCCTCCTGCCTCAGCCTCCCAAGTGCTGAGATTACAGGCATGCGCCACCACGTCCAGCTAGAGAAATGCTATTTCTAAGGAGGGTAGAAATGTTAATGTCATAAAAGACTTAAGATTATGAAAATTGAAAACAGAATTTACAGGGACTTGGGTACCTAAAGCCTACACCTGATCCCAGACTGCCTCGTTTTCTGAAAGGAAAGCACTAAAATGGACATTACTAGGTAAGCAAACAAAACTAAAACCTGGATGGCTCATAGATAAAAACATTAAAATTAAATTTGCTAGCTAAACTAACAGGTTAAGTGCTACCCCTATTGGGAAATACATACTGTAATACCTATAGTGATATATGCAATTTACTCCTGAATGGTTTAAGAAAGGGCTAGCAGGTGGTGATACAATTTACATTTGAGTGATTTACATAAAAACAGCATGCAAAAGTGGTGCAGATGGCAGAGTGCTAGTCACAGATCTATCAGGATCAGGGATAATAGGTGATCCTTTGTTGTTAGTATCCTAGTGATCTTCTGTAAGTTTGAAGCTTTTTCCAAATAAAACAGTTTAAGAAAAAGAACATAGCCTGGAGATTCCACTGACCAAACTTTAGAGTTTGAATATCAAGTAATAACAGGAATAATCTGCAATACTTTAAAATCTACTGAATCAAGTGATTATTAAAAAAAAAAAAAAAAAAAAAAAAAAATTAAGCCTGAGGAAAAGCTCTTCTCTGCAAAGCAACCAAATAATGATTGAGTCGGGCGTGGTGGCGCACGCCTGTAATCCCAGCACTTGGGAGGCTGAGGCAGGCGAATTGGTGCAAGTTCGAGACCAACCTGGGCTACACAAGTGCACTCAAGGTTAGCCTGAACTGCATAACGAGACCCTGTCTCAAAAAAACAAAAAAAAAAACCAAATAATAATTGCACAAGAATGACAGAAACAACACTTGCCTGGCAAGCATAAGGTCATGAGCTTGATTTCAAACTCATTTCAAACAAAAAGAAAAAGAAAAATCACCATTTATATTCACCTTAATAAACTGACACAAGTAAGACTCATCCACTTACATTAAAAACCTTGAGTAAAACATAAGGGAAGTATTCCATGTCAAGATTTTTTTTTTTTAATTAGGAAAAATGATAGAATGGAGAATAGCAGATATCACCACAACCACACCATTCAGCTGTCCATTACCCATTCAGGGAGAGCTAACAGCAGGCCTGATGTGGCCTCTTGATGTGGTGTACCACTTAGGCACTCCTACAGGGACATTCTACTGTGAGTGAATGTATCATAAATGCAGGCTCAGGGTGCACAACAGCTGGCCTGGACTCTGCACCAGTGCCTGTGTGTGAAGAATTAAAGATTAGAAGACAGTTGCTACACTAAAAAGCTATAAAGGATACTGACACAATTGGGGAATTTATGTACTACATAATTGCTTTACAGAAATGTTAAATTCCTGTGACACTAGTTATAAAAAAGAATGTCATTTCTTAGAAACACGCTGAAGAATTTAAAGAATCACAATTATCTACAAATTGGTCAGCAAAAATTTAAGACTATAAATGTGGCAAAATGTCAACACTTGATAAAGTAAACATTTTAAAAAATAGTACAGTTTTTGCACTCAACAATTTAGGGAAGAAGATATCAACTCTGCTGCTGGGACTGAGAAGGATACGAAAATGAGATGGCACAAGAGCGGG
Source organism: Myocastor coypus (assembly GCA_004027025.1). Taxonomy (NCBI): domain Eukaryota; kingdom Metazoa; phylum Chordata; class Mammalia; order Rodentia; family Myocastoridae; genus Myocastor; species Myocastor coypus. The sequence goes on along the minus strand of PVJA010002007.1, from coordinate 107,482 downwards.
AGGTCTGAGGCAGCCTTGGGAGCTAAGGGACTGGGCAGGTGCACGTACTCCAGGGAGGCTGGAGACTCAAACTGGCTCACTGGGGCATAGCCTTCTTGTCCCCTTAACCTAAGATGTCACAACACAGAAAGCAAGTACCTAGACACTACCTCTGCTGCAAATGCACAAGAGCATTCATGGTCCAGGTTTGACATCCACAAGGATTGCTTATACTTTTACCCAGAGCTTTCCCTCTAAATCTTTAATATGAAATTTGACTTCAGTATAAGTTTTGCAAGAGACCATATGCAAAGAAACCAAACGTGTGATACAAACTTACAAAAGAACTAGCTGAGGGAAACCAGATACTTCTGAACACTGGGTTAGAGTACAAAAAGTACTAACCTGAGGGTGCGCTTTGTTACCTCAAAGTCATAATAACACACAAAGCTTTAGTCTTCCTTTGTCCTCCCTGAACCAAAGCAGAGTAAGTAACAGGCAAGTTTCCCTCAAACTCCTAAGAGAAGCTCCAGAACAAACAGCACCACAGGCCCATGATGTACAATGTCCACAAACTTAGAAGAAATCTCAATGCGATTTTCTCACCCATCTTCCATGGAGATGAAAACATTGAAAGTTTACTTCTTTCAGAAGGGTGACGGGTATCATTACTAAGAGCAACCTTAGTTTAACCTGAAAAAGAAGCTTCTTCTCTGCCTTGTTTGTGGGAAAGAGTTATGCAAACACAATACATTCTGTATACTTCACCAACAAGATTCTTACCAAATATGAAAGCCGAAGTATATTATATTGCTTTTTTCTTTTAACTGAGGTAAACTGAGCAGTAAGGATCCTACCATTTCTAGGTTTGTCTTGGATACAAGACACAAACTCTGTACATTTATATCTTACACTATATATATACTATTTACATTGCCTTTTTTATTTTTTCTCCAGAACCGGGGATTGAACTCGGGTCCTTGCATTTGCTGGGCAAGTGCTTATTCTACTAAGCTATCTTCCCCAGCCCCTAAATTGCCTTTTATAGTAAGCTCAAAGTAGATCATATTCTAAAAATAGATAAATGTAATCTCTTACCTTCCCATAAAGAAGTAAACTTTGTCAGCTTCTTTGTGGATCAAAATCAGAAGACCAAGAGGAACCAGGTTCCAATTTCTTTTCAACTAAAAACCTTTAGACTTGGTTCTATTCCTCTCTGTTCTGAGCCTTGTGAGCAACCTGCACAGTCAGCTCCTCGTTTCTAATCTCTAGTGTCTACTCCACTCTCAGCCCTCTGTGGCCTAGTCAGGAGGACAGGAGCATCCACCAAACTCTAAAGTGAATCAACAAGAAGAAGCCATAATTAAAGAAGGCACCACACCTCTCCACATGCTGCACACCAGAAGACAATGTAGTCACATTCATAAACCCAGAGAGACCAAATCCAGTCATAACCAAAAAAGAAAAGAAAACCCAAAAAACTGAAAACCATTTGTTTTTGTGGAGACTTGGAAAATAAACCACTCATGTAATCACTCCAACAGATTTCTCCAAACAGCATGCTTCATTTAAATAAGAAATGAACTAAAATTCAGAAATTAATCCTAAAGGTCTAACTTTGTGAAAAACTTCAGGATGAAACCTGAACTCAAGGAGAATATAAGTTGATAATGATTAATAACAGTTACTTAAGGTGAAAGAGTCAGTAATGTTCACATTTTATTTCTTTAAAAATCCCACAATAGCTCAGTGGAATAAATGCTTGCCTAGCAAGCACAAGGTCCTGAGTTCAACCCCTGGTACCACTAAAAAAAAAAAAAAAAAAAGAATCTTTAAAAAATCCTACAATAACTTTATAAATCTTTTTTTAAAGTTCTGATCACATTAATATTTAACATACATTGAATCTATAGGGAAAAAAAGCATGAGAGAGTAGATTCCATAATCTTTTCTTGTTTCAGAACTTTTGTTTATTTTATTTATTTATTTTTATGGCCAGCTCAGCCTGCCCTAAGGGCAGGGCTGGCACAGCATGTGGTGCCGGGGATCGAACCACGGTCCCTGCAGCCGCCTAAGCTTTCTTAAGCAGGTGCTTTAGACCACTGAGCCATCCTGCCGGGCCCATAATCTTTTCTTATCAGACAAATAATAAGAACTAAGTTACCTCTAGGTTACCTTTTTTTTTTTTTTTTTTGTGGAACTAGGGATTAAACTCGGGCTCTGAGCTATCTCCCCAGTCCTCTAGGTCACAGAATTAGTGTAACAAAAAATTACACATAATCCTTTAAAAAAAATTTCATTACTTTGCACGATAGTAATGTGCTTTTATCCATATGTTATTACCTACATCAAAATACCATCTGAAAAACAGTGTAAAGAGAAGAGAAGGAAAAGCTGAGATGGCTTCAAGTAGCTGGGTAACAAAGCCTGGCCTAACCACCATGTGCTCTCTCACAATACTTTGTCTTTTTACTACTTTCTTTACCCTTTATCAGCAGCAATCCTTGCTGTTAAAAGATAGGGAAGGCTGGCTGTAGCACTCTACAAAGATTAAAGAAACGGCTTGTTTGTAAGAAATCTTTCCAAATCCTTTCATATGGTTCCTGGTGGATTTCTATGAATACTGTGACAAAGCAATGGCTAATTTGGGGAATATTTTTAAATGAAATGCTCTTCTTTATGCCACAGTTTGGCTCCAGAAAGCCATAAAAATGTACTTAACTTTCTAATTCAGGAATTGATAAGTAACTATGATTTATATAATAACTATAAAGATGTTTCACTTAAAATTGTCTTGATAAGCTTCATAGTCAACAATGATATTTTTATAAAAAAAAGATAACTTTTCAAAATATGACTGTAACAAGTATAACTTTCAAAGATGACTATATAATTTCATGTGTATCTGTGTAGACTTGCTTCCTGATCAAATTTGCTGATTTGTTTTATAAATAGTATTTTTAATGGTACCTACTGATATCAAGTTCAGTGGGATATCAAAGCTTTTTCTGTCTCATATCTTATAAAGATTTTGTAAAGAGAAAAATTTTTTTGCCTGGCAAGGCAGTGTACACTTATAATCCCAGCACTTGGGAGGCTGAAGCAGAAGGATCATAAGTTTGAGGCCAGCCTGGGCTCCATACTGAGTTAAAGGCCAGCCAAATATAGTGAGACCATGTCTCAAAAAAAAAAAAAAAAAGTTTCTCTTTGGGCTTCTGTTTTAGAGAAAGACAAGTCCTTTGTACTCTTGCTCTCATTACCAAAAATTACCCATCATGCTCCAGTAGGATCTGATTTTCTCTTGACAAATGGTGACTCCAGCATTTCTATTAGCACAGTGCCCAGCACAGGTTAGTAATGGATAGACACAAAAGCAGGTGGTTATGGGTGAATGTATGGCCAGGTGAGTGCAGAGATAAACAGGGAATGAAGAATTGCATGGAAAGACAGATGTGTGGACAGAGCAATGGCTGCACAAATGAAGACTTCCAATCAAGAAAGCCTGGTTCCAATCCCAGCTCATGTAACAAGCCACCCCATCTTTCTGGGTCTTTCAGTCACATATCAGTAAGTGATCAGACTAGCTGACATCTGAAAGCTCCTCTAGCTACTAAATTAGGCAAGACTTAGGTTGCAGTGTTTTTTTTATTGCTATGGTTTTTCATTTTAATCAACAAAAGAGTTTCACAGGTATCTGTTTGATAAAAAGATTAAGACTGGGTGTGGTGGTGCACACCTTTAATCCCAGCACTTGGGAGGCTGAAAACAGGAGAATCACTGAGAGTCTGATCTATGTAGTGAGACCCTGTAGACCATCTCCTAAATACAGAAAAAAAAAAAAAAAAAAAAAAAAAAAAAAAAAAAAAAAAAAAAAAAAAAAAAAAAAAAAAAAAAAAAAAAAAAAAAAAAAAAAAAAAAAAAAAAAAAAAAAAAAAAAAAAAAAAAAAAAAAAAAAAAAAAAAAAAAAAAAAGCCCTAAGAGTATTTTAAAGAGCTTAGGAGCAAGATGTAAATATCAAAGTGTTTAAAAAGAAAAACACTACTGATCCTATTTAAGATCTGACAGCAAATCCTTGACTAAAGAACTACTACAGACCTTAACCTGACACTGTTCCTATATGTAAATATGGCTTACATGTTTTCTTTCTGAGACAGTTTTACCATGTAGTTCAGGCTGGTCTTAAACTCATTCTGTGCCCAGGCTGTCCTTGAACTCAGAACTCACTGTGATTCTCATGCCTCAGCCTTCCAAGTGTTGGGATTATAGGTGTACACCATCATACCTGGCTTACATGCTCTTCAAAATGCATTGTTGTGAGGCTTGCACTGTGAACCTAAAACCCCAACCTACTTTAAGTCATTTTATTTCCAACCTATGAAAAAAAAAAAAACACCTTTCAACCAACTGGTGATAGAAAGAATCTAGCTAAAGGCTTTTTGCTAAGTGGTAAAACACAACCCTTCATGGCATAAAATATAGGCACTTACCTTTTACTTTCTTATTGAACTTCTTCTGTTTCATTTTTTCTCGGTTTTCTTGTCTCACTTCTTTTGCTTCTTCTAGTGCTTCCTGACTACCCCAAACTTCAAGAGACCTCTTCACAATCTATAACACAGTCCATATTTAAGCTACAAGGAAAGTCTCAGAGTTGCAAAATATTGTAATTATCAAACTCAAAGAAAAATGATTTAGGGGGCCTGGCAGGATGGCTCAATGGTCTAAAGCACCTGCTTAGGAAAGCTTAGGTGGCTGCAGGGACCGCAGTTCGATCCCCAGCACCACATGCTGTGCCAGCCCTGCCCTCAGGGCAGGCTGAGCCAGTCATAAAAATAAATAAATAAATAAACAAACAAACAAACAAAAGAAAAGAAAAATGACTTAGGGGGCTAGGGAGATAGCTCATGGCACAAGTGCCTGCCTGGCAAGTGTAAGATCCTGAGTTCGAACCCCAGTCCCACCAAAAAAAAAAGATTTAATTTTAATATAAATCTGCACTAATTGATATTTAAAAGATTTAAAATATTAATAAATATTAATAGGAAATGACTCTGATAACACATCTATCTCAACCTAGCAACACTCAAGTAACTTATGCTGGATTGCAGTATATAGTATATAAAGAAAAGTTGTGTTCTGACCATACTGCTGTCACAGTACAGAAAGAAATGGGGTCACTAAACTTCAAGAAATCTCAGGCTCACCAAAGCAGTCTGTTGACAAATTAGTGACATCAGACCTATATACAAGGCCATCTCCAAAAATCTCCAACTAAAGAAACCACCAGTTACTACTTGTAATTTTTTTTTTCTTAATTGTATTTGGTTGGTCCACAGTCTTACTACACAGGACTCATAGCAATCTTCCTGTTTGCAGCCTCCCCAGAGCTGGGATTATAGGTGTGTGCCACCACACCTGGACTCTATGGCCAACTCAGCCCACCCTGGGGGCAGGGCTGGCACAGCATGTGGTGCCAGGGATGGAACCTTGGTCCCTGGACTTGCCTAAGCTTGCCTAAGCAGGCACTTTAGTCAGCTTAGCTATCTCGCCAGCCCCACTACTTCTCATTTCCTCCTGGATCAGCAACTGCTTCCATCCATTTGACTAACTTCTGATTGATACAGTATGAATTTTTTTTAAAAGACAAACCCTGGTATCTAAGTGAATTAAAAAAGTCTTCATTATAGCTTCAAAATTTTGGATTATATACCTTTATTCTTTCTAGGAAAATAGTCACAAAGTAAGAATACTTCTCATGATATGTTAAGGGAACCAAAATATCAGAATAACCAAACTCAATTTTCTTAAAGTGATATAACTATTTCACAAATTCTAAGACATCACACTTTCCAAAACTAGCATCCCTGGAAATACTGCAATGCCTATGAGTTTAGGGTACTTTAAGAATGGCGAGTCAAAATATAGTTCAGAAGAAATTGAATGTAAAAAGTTTAAAACTAGCAAGTCTTTTTGCCTTGTATTTTCCTTATGTATACATGAACATGATATATAATATATGACAAAACTATAATGAAACCTAATGGTACTATTTTAGTAAATGTAAAAAACACTAAATGACAAGAAAACCTGAGTTGGTTTAATGAACAATTACTTTGGTAGCCATTTTTAATGGTACAGAAAATAAGTGGTGAATCTTTCTCTTTCTTTCTTTCAGTCCTAAGGCTTAAACCCAGGTATCTGAGCTATATCCTCAGCCCTTCGATTGTCTTATTTTGAGTCAGGGTCTTGCTACATTTAACAAGATGGCCTCAAAGGGCAATCCTGGAGCTAATCTAGCCCCAGGATTAGTTGAGATAGCTCAACAGCGTAAGCACCTGCCTGGCAAGCACAAGGTCCTCAGTCCAATCCCTGATAGAAAAAAAAAAAAAAAACAGTTGTGGTGACACACCTGCAGTACTAGCACTTGGAAGGCTGAAGTAGGAGAATCCCTGCAAGTTCAAGACCAGCCTGGGCTACAAAGTGAGCTCAAGGGCAGCATGAACTGCATAGCAAAACCATGTCTCAAAATAACAAAAGGGGGGGGCAGTCCTCATCCTCAGCCTTACTAGTACCTGGAATGACAGGTATGCATCACCATGCTTGGCAAAAGGTAAACCTTCTTAATGGCAGTTTTATATTTAATAACATTTAGTACATAGAGTACTTTGTTTCACAATGTAGCTTAATTTTATTAAAAGATGAGGTTATTTATTTGTTTTTAGCATATTCAAATTCAAACCATATTCTAAAGAATAGTTTCTAGGGCCAGGGAGATAGCTCAGTGGAATAAGTGCTTGCCTGGCGAGCATAAGGTCCTGAGTTTGATCCCTGGTACTCCCCCCCCACCCCAAAAAAAAAGAGTAGCTTCCAATGTTTGGCTGTGCTGGCACTGAAAATCAATATTCAAACTGGTCTGGAGTAGACACAGGAGGCTGGCTGTGGCTCTAGGCAACATACCTGGGCACTAGCAGGTCTGCCCACTAAGTGTTAACTACCATGGCATACCTGTGACTTATTTGTGGAAAGAACAGTTGTGAAGCTCTGCTGCTCTGAAATTCACTGGAGTAAAACACAGATGCTTAATGGCATTCCAAGTGGTAGTTGCCAGATAGACTGATTTTAGGCATTTGTGAAATTGCTAAAATGTAAATATTTTAAAAGAGTTTTTGGGTTTTTTTTTTTGGGGGGGGGGGCTGGTTGATTGGAAGGGGATAGGAAAAAAGGTAAATAACGTCTGATTCCTAAGCTTTCTTAGTTTCAGAACTACACTCCTAATACCACCAATCAGGTACATAAACTTTTCACTCTATAAGAAAATATGAACCAAAGTATAACTAATTTAGGATTAAAAATTCACCTAATCCAGCATCTCAACTTTATGAATACAACTATTAGAGACCTGTAGTTTTAAGTAGAGTTTCATATCTCCCCACTGTGAATGATGAGGGTTCTTCTTCACAATAAACTTAAGAGCTGGTTCTCTTTTTTCTAAATCACAATCTTTTAAAAGGTATTCTTGCTTTGCTTCTGTTTTGGTAATAAGCTTATGCTTCTCATCAGGATCTCTATAAAGAGAGTAAGTCCATTATATTAGTAATTTAAACAAACTAACCTTTCAAACAGTCCAGCAACCTTAGGGCATTAAACTCAAAGAGACACAAAACATTTTTTTCTAGCTATAGCTCTCAAATTCAAATTTTAAAGAAAAATACTTTATCTTTTATTTACTCTAGTAAGTTAAATTACTCACAGATCAATAACATTAACACTTTAAAAAATTTCTTCTAAGTCTCTTGTATTTCAGAAGGAACTTGATATGATTTGTTAGAGAAAATATAAGTAGAGCAATGACTCCATGAGAAAGAAAATGTTCATTAAAGCACAAGAGCAAATGGACAATAAATGAGGAATACAAACTGGCTAGCCCCAGTCTCCTTAATATAGCTTAGTTTCCAGCTGCCTTTGAGTATTCTCAACCGCTAGGTTACAATGGAGACAGAGTCATTCCTAGCTCCTCTCACCCACTTGCTCCCCATCTGTATGTCCAGTTCTGTTCAAGCCTTATTCTAATGAGGCTTTCATCTTGATCAGAGGACAATAGTCAATAAACAAATATCACGATAGGTCAAATTTCTTTAAGAATATTGAGCTCAGAGAAGTTAGAGAAAGTTTTAGATGCAAGGGTAATCAGAGGTCATCTGAGCAAAGGCCTTAAGTCTCAACAAAGAAAACCTTCCTCTCCAAAGGAACCTCAACACAGGCCAGAAGGAAGGAGCCTCTTTTGTACCTGGAGCTCACAAAGAGCTGGTGTAACCAGATACTCAAAGCAAATGATGGTGTGCTATGGCAGGAAGGGCTGCCATACAGGCCTTGAGGGCAGTGAAGACATCCTATGCTCAAAAGAGTCAGAAATGGCTTACAAAGTCTTGAGTGAATCGCTGTATGATGAGGAGACTCTAGGGTGAAAAGTGAGGAGGGAGGAGAGAGAACACTGCAGCACCCCAGCAATGGTGACTTTGACTAATGCAGGAGAGGTGTGAAGTGGATGGATTCAGGCTATAGCTTGGACACAGAGTTCAGTGGACTTGGAATTCCACGCAGAACAGTAGAGCCACAGCCCATGAATGAGCCTTCACTCACCACTAAACACTACAGAGCTCACTAACACAAATTGGGAGGAAACAAATCAAAGGTTCTTTCAGGGATTCTATCACAAAACCTACTTAAGGGTGGGATTAACCTTAAGAAAACTAAGTAAGGCCAAGTGTTGAGGCTCAACCTATAATCCCAGCAACTCAGGAGGCTGAGGCAGGAGGATCACTGGTAGTTTGAGGCCAGCTTGGGCTGCAAAGTGAGTGCAAGCCAGCCTGAACTATGTAGTGAAACCCTGTCTCAAAAAAAAAAAAAAAAACCCAAGCAAACAAAACCCTAAATAATTGAAAGGTATAAATGAAGAGAGAGGACATGCAGCCTGTATTCCTAATTATATTTAACAGAAACAATGGGTGTGATATACCAACACAAGAGTTAGCTGAATAAGCACTGGCAACAGGAGAAGCACATGGAATGAGGAGGATTCTGGGGAGATACATAAAGGAGATAAAGGTAAACAGAAGAAAAAGAATACACAAGCATGATTTTCTCCACCTATTCTCTTTATGAGGGGAAAAAAGGGGACAAGAGTGTTCTGGGCCCCCCATTCCTCACTGAAAATCCCATCTTCTGACCAAGGTCCCTAGATGCCAGGATAAGGAAAGAAGGAACAGGGTGATCCTTAGCGAAGACAAAAGTCAAGAGCCAGTTACAGAGAGATGGGGGGAGAGAAAGGGCAAGAGAAAGGAAAAGGACATTTCTGCAGCAGAATCATTTCTGTCTTACGGGGCATATCAAACTTTGGTAAGGCCAGGGAGATAGCTCAGTAGAGTAAGTGCTTGCCTGGCAAGTGCAAGGTCCTGAGTTCAATCCCCAGTACTGCCAAAAAAAAATAAAAAATAAAAAACTTTGGTAAGCACAGGCTTCCTGTATTTTTTTGGAAAAATGGAAACTAGTGAAATTTCAAGAAACCTTTCAAAGTAAAACATAAAATATCAAATCTAAACATGTAACCACTGTTTTGCCTTAAATTTATATATACACATTATTTTAGTAATTAAGAACACTATCGAAAAATAAGTACCTGCAGTTATCACAAGTCGCCAAATCAAAGTGATTCATAAGATAGGAATCCATAAATTCTTTCCCACATTCTTCACATATTGTATAATCAAATTCCATAACTGGTCCTAAAAAGAGAAAAATAAATTCCTTATATGTCCTTTTCTGTGACTAGAACAGTGTATTTTCCTCTATTTTATTGGTTTGTCCTTGTATATTTTATCCCAGATACAAATATCTTTAATAGACAAAATGTTGATTAAATAATCTCATGTCTAAAATTTTTAAAAGGAAAAAAATAACATGAGAGTAAAAAGAACTATTAATGCAACAAGCATTTCTGAATCCCACCCATGTGCACAGTACTGGTGTCAGTATTATACTGCTGCTGTAAGAAATGGTCATAACTGGAGTGGTTGAAAATAATGATTTTCATTTACCTCTCTGATGAGCTCAGTGGGTCAAAATCAAGGTGTGCGTGCTCTCTGTTCCCAGAGCCACCTGAATTTCCTGACCCAACACTTTCCTGACCCTCCACCTTCAAAGCCCACAGCAGTGTTTCTCACATCACATTGCTCTTTATGAGAGGAACATTAACCCTTCCCTAATTGCATGGATTATCCAGGACAATCTCCCCTCTCAAGGTCTTCAACTGTATTTGGAAAGTCCCTTTTGCTCTAATTAGTAATATTCATTGGTCTCCAAGGTGTGGCCATCTTTGTGGGGGGCACTGTTCTGCTGACTACAATACTGAGAACACTATGTTAGTTCTAAAGTAGGAGAGAAGAAATCAGCTTATGACAGCGGAGACAAGGCACCAGCAGATAACAGAACAAGAATAATAAGGAACAAGACAGCAGAAAAGAGTCATGCAGAATTCACTTCTAAATGGGGGAACTACTTTTCCCTCCATCCCATCCAATACAAATTCCCTCTTTCTGTAGTCTCAACTACCGAATTATAAACTACTTAACCGTGTACCCTCAACACAAGCACAAAAACTTCTTTAGGTAAGGTAAAAACTAGATTTTTAAAAATGGATCTGTAAAGCCTTTAAGAATTGGTTCTGGAACGTCTAAACATTATTAGTAAAAGTTTTTAGCACCCTGGTGGCAAACCTATTGCAAGCATGCCAGAGAAGGCTGCTTGTTATGGCTGAAAGCTCGAAAAGGTTCACCACTGCTGCTGTAGGATGACTGTTACATGAGGCCCCAATCTTGAGAACTGCCATAATTTCCAGTGGGAACAAAGGAGCTGACACTTGTTCACTCTCCTACAAATGCTTACCACCATCTCCCTTTACTTACCTCCAAAACACAACACCTGTCAATATCCCACCACTCCTCTGTTATTCTGAGACAAGGGCTCATTAAGCTGTTTAATCTGGACTTGAACTTGCAATCCTGCTTCAGTCTACCTAGTAGCTGGGATCACAGGCATGTACCATTATGCCCAGTTTTAACAGTTTCTTTTCTTTTTTGGTGGTATTCAGCCTAGATTGAAACTAGGGCTGCATGAATGAGCAATATCTCCAGCCCTGCCCTGTTTGAGATGAGGTCCTCCTACATTCCCAGGCTGGCCTCAAATTTGGGATTTTCCTGTTTCAGATTCCTAGAGTGCTGGGATTATGGACCTGCACCAAACCTGGCTTGCCCAACAGTTTTAGAGAAGAAAAATATTATATTCTCATTTGCATGAAAATAATCTCCCAGAAAATAAATGAAATTGTTGCCTGTGTGGGGTCCAGGGAGTGCTTACTGGGTAGTCACAGTTTGGGAAGATAAAAGAATTCTAGGGAGGTATGGATGGTGGTAATTATTGCTCAACAAAGACAGTAAACAATACCACTGAACTGTAGACTTTAACACAAGTAAAATAATAAAACTTTATGTTATATACTTTACCTTATATTTCAGAAAAAAACAAAGACAAAACAAGCAGAGAGGGACCTCACTGTTACACATTTTCTCCATGCAGTGCTGTCTCTGTCAGGTCCCCATCTCAGCTGAGGCTGTGGCCTGCGATCAGCAGCAACTGCTTCAACTTGGAACTGGCCAGAAATAAGTTCTTGGCTCCACCTTGGACCTACTAACTCAAAGCAATTCCAGGGGTGGAGCCTAGCAAGCTGTTTGAACAGAACCTTCCTGTTAGTTCTCATAAAATGCTCTTCTTCTCTAAAAGTATTTGATATGCTTTACTTTATAAAAAGAAAAATTTAATTGACCTAAGTAATTTTTATGTTCTAAGTTATGCTACAGAAAAATAGACTAGCTTTCAAAATTAACAGTGAAAAAGTATAAAAGTATTAACTGATCCTCTTTTTTTTCATTTTTTTGGTGATGGGGTCTCATTAGTTGTAGTTCAATCTGGCCTTGAACTCCTGGGGACTGCCTGCATCAGCCTCTTGATCACAAGGATCAGACGGGTGTGCCACCACACTCACCTTTGCTCCCCTTTTCTTCTACCCTATCACTCAGTCACATAAAGGTGCAAAAAGTGCCCCTTGTGCAAAGGCATCTGGCCATAGAGGACAGAGGAGCCAATATGGGTCCTGGCCCTGGCTAGGTCATCCCAGAAAAAGTGTAACTTTGCTAATTGTCATTCAAAGGGAACATCTTTTCTTACTAATTCACTACCAGTATTCTATGTACAAGCTGAGCACAATATTAACATGTGACACTGGTGACACAACTACATACATCTTAGTCAAGGCATTATACTAAGTGCTCAATATTTCCTTAATGACCTATTAAATGCAAACAGGGTTTTTATAACTCATTATAGATTTAGTAATCTATAAAAATATAGTCACCTTAAAAAAATAAATACAGGGCCCAGCGGGATGACTCAGTGGTCTAAAACGCCGGCTTGGGAAAGCTTAGGCAGCTTCAGGGATTGCGGTTCAATCCCCAGCATCACATGCTGTGCCAGCCCTGCCCTCTGGGTGGGCTGAGCCGGCCATAAAAATGAGTGAATAAACAAACAAAGGTTCTGAAACAAGAAAAAAAATTAAAAATTCTTTAAAAAAAATAAATGAATAAAAAAAATACATAGTCACTTTGAGCCTTCAATATCCACAAAAATCAGGAATTTAAAGGCCCTCACTGGACTCACTTCCTCCTAATGGAGGGCTGTTTCTCCCCAACATCACAGTTGGGTGGTACAGGTATTCTTCTGATGCTTTACTATTTAGGCAGCAGAAATCCATGAGGGTGGGAAGTTTATGTCATAGTTACTCTGAGCTTACATGATGTATAGACCAACACTCTATAAGTGCTGAGTGCTACATACATGTAGGATACACATTTATCATGATGAGCTGACACTCCTACATATTTATCACCACCATTTCAATTCTTCCCTCCAAAGAAAATCACAGTAAGTGTACTATTTCTACCCCAGAGAAGTACTTGTAGCATTAGTAAGTAGGTGGAAGCAGTTTTCAAGTTAACTGGTCTTTCTATGTCAATTTCAATATCCCAATCTGATCACCTTACTTTGGGCCCTACATACTTGCCTATACCACTCTTAAACCATGACACCTAAAACAAGCACAAATAGTTTTATCCTTCAAGTCTCAGATTCTGAAAACACAGTTTTCAGTAGTTCAGACACATAAAGGACAGGGCTATCTGCTACCTTGGTGAACACATATTCTGCTGTGGCTAAAGAACAGAGGTTAGTTATGTTTCTTTGCTGTCAAATATAGAATTAAATAAACCTTTTTTACCTATCTCAAAATGAGAAAAAAAATCCTCACTCTGAGGGTATACATATATAAGCTATAATAAAAATATACAGCATATACTTAAAATTTTTAAATTTGTTACAGTAAAACACACAGTGCCATTAATCTCCACCTCAAAATACTGGGCCATTCCTAACACAGTTATTCTATCATTCTTGCCACTATCTGAAGCAGTTCTAGAAGTCCTCTTTCATGACTGTCTATAAGATGTGTTAAAAGAAAAAAAAAGTATAGGATAGGCATGGTGGTGCATGCTTGTAATTCCAACACTCAGGAGGCTGAAGTAGGAGGATCACTATAAGTTCAAGATCAGCCCAGGCTAAAAAGTGAGCTCAAAGCCAGCCTAAACTACAGAGTAAGACTCTGTCTCAAAAAGGCAATACACACACACACACACACACACACACACACACACACACACAGAGTGAACACAAGTGAATGCTGTTCCCTCAGTCATCCAATGGAAATGCAGGTTTATAAAACACACTGTCCTTATGGAGCTTACTCACAGGATCTGGCCCTGTGAAACTGGCTCTTCCCCAAAGTCAAACACCAGCAGATATTCTGAATCAATGCAGGACATCAAAACAGTTACAACAGTGTAACTCAAGGTAGTCACTACAGCGAACTTCTACAGCTCCTTTAGAAAATAGCAATAATGGTGAATATGTGTTTGAAAAGAAGGGAGTATTCTGAGGGAGATTAATGGCAATGTGTCTTTTACCATGTTTTAATTTAAATATCCATTGTACATTTTTATCATAACCCATATATAACTGACTTACTGAAGCATTAACTGTACATAATAGATATTTTTCTTTTAATCTTATACTTTACTATTTTTATTTTATATATATATATATTTTTTTTTCCTCCATATATAAATCAAAGAATGTCTTAAATTTTATCTCATAGGATTTCTCATCTCACATAATCTAATTTTTTTGTTTCTTTTTGTATAGATGCAAGATGGCTTTGATAACTGTACTGCTGATTTCTGCTGGTCCTTTTTTGTTTTTTTCCTTTATGTACTTAGTACAGGGTCCACAAGGTCTCATTTCATAGACTGGATTTGCAGTAATTCTCCTGTTTTCAGCCTCCCAAGCAGTAGGATTACAGACAGGCATATGCCACCACCAGTCTCAATCACTGTTTCAGTGTGTGGAGGTAGGGTGGGTACAGAGCCAGTACCAGCTGGGGACTGAACCCCAGCCGTTGCACTCTGCCTAAGCAGGCACTTTAGTCCACTGAGCTATCTGGCAAGACTTTTTGTTTCTTTTTGTTTGTGATTTGGGGTCTCACTATATTACTCAGACTAGTCTTGGCCTCCTTCCTCAGTCTTTAGAGCAGCTAGGACCACAAGTATATCCAAGTTTATCAAGATAATTCTGAGTACTTATTTTATTCCTCCATATGTTGGCTATCCCTACCTATTATTAGACAACAGAGAACATCAACATCAAAAGTTAAATAATCATTTCTATATATAAGAGTGTTTCCCCTGATTTTTTTCTCCTTTAATTTACTAACAAAGCCTCCACCCATTATCACTCTCATAAAGCTAATTTGCTCACTGATGATTGTAATTATGGGGCTATTTTAACATCAACTTTTTTTTTAAATGATGGAATTTTTTTTGTAATTTTTTTTTGTTATTACGGTAGGCTCAGCCTGCCCTGGGGGCGGGGCTGGCACAGCATGTGGTGCCGGGGATTGAACCATGGTCCCTGCCACCGCCTAAGGTTTCCTAAGCAGGTGCTTTAGACCACTGAGCCATCCCGACAGCCCCTAACATCAACTTTTAAAGAACATGTATATTACATAAAATAACCAATCTAGACACTTATTTTCTGAAAAACTGACAGTTTACCTGGTTGATGAACAATATTTCCAATTTTATGTTCTTCTTCTTCCTCTTCCAAAATAAAGCCCCCTCCTGTGTCAATTATTTTGGGGGCTGCTTTTACAGTTGTCATCCCTAGAAAAAGCAAAGAGAAGTGGTCATCAATTGAACTAGGCAAATCCATAGGATCTGTTATGCATAAACACATACTTTCTTCAATGTATTACCTATCAAATAATATAAATATTATATATCTAGATCCCCTCCCCAAAACCTCATGCTCTCAGAGGTGGGGCTTTGGGAGGTGACTGAGTGAGCAGAGTATGATGCTCATCAGTGGATTAATCCATGATAGCAAAATGTGGAAACGTGACAGGAGGTTGAGCCAGTCAGAAGAGGTGAGTCACTGGGGTGTGACAAAGGGACATCTTCCTTCCTCCCTTGAGCTCTGTGTCCTGCCACCGTTCCATGAAGTTATTTTTCCTCTGCCATGCCCCTTGGTCCCCATTCTGCCTGGTAGCCAGCAGATCATGGACTGAAACCTGAGACAAATTATGCCTTTCCTCTTCTAACCTGTGGGTGACTAGTACTGTATCTCAGTGATGAGAACATAACTAGTTAACCAAGATCCCAATCTTACCACTTCTTCTTTTTTTCATTTTATTAATTTCAATAAGAAAGAAATAGCAACGAGACAGTTTTAGAACACATCAGTAGGACAGGCATGACAATTAATACAATGCATATTGTTGTCTTCACAATAGTTGTTCAGAGTACAAGATGTAGACATAACTTTTCCAAACACTGTTGTACAAATATTTCTTCTCATTGAACTAAGAGAAAGTAGTTTTATACATAGTCCAACATTCCATAATAGTAGTGGGTTATCAGCAGAGCTGGCAATGTCGAAAGCTGCTGACTTGAGCTCAGCATACTAATCTGGCTTTACTTTTTATGCCTGTGGTTAAACTTCTCCACTGGGTGGTTCCCACTTCACCACTTCTATCCAACACTGCACTGAAGGTCCCTACTAGCACAGCATGGCAAGAAGACCAAAAAAGCACAAAGACTAGAAAGAAGTAAAATAGTACTCATGAGCAGATCATGTGATTACATATGTAAAGTATCAGGAATCTACAGTTAGGAGAGCCAACAATAACCTCAGAAGAGATGTATCAAGCCTCTATACTGAAAATATCAGAATACAAAAAGAAATCAAAGATAATCTAAATAAGTAGATAAATATATCACATATGGATTTTAATAATGTACTATAAAAATACCAGTTCTTCCCCAAATCTACCTAAAGAGTCAGGGTGATCCCATCCAAATCCCTAGAAGTAGGGCATGTATGTGGGCAAGGGGATGCTCACAATCTGGTTCTAACATTTAGACATCAATAGAACTTAGAGCAGCCAAGATAATCTTGAAAAAGAAAATTGAAGTATTTATATAACCTGACTAATTTTACACCTTAAGATGCTGAGGCACTGGCACGAAGATAAACAATGGCACATAACAGAAGGCGCTAAAATACACCTGTGCATATTTGCCACTTCATTTATGAAAGGCTCCAGCAAGTGGGTAATGTTAGATACTTGGCAAAATTCCAGTTGAGTCTCTGAGAGCCAATTTTACATAATTTACACTGATTCTTTTCACTGCTTCCATGGAATCTGTAATACATGGCTATGAAACAAGTGGGTATAAAATAAGGCAAAAACTAGTATTAAACTTGTTGCCAGATATGGCAGCGCCTGTCTGCAATCCCAGCTACTTGAGAGGCTAATGTGGGAGGATGGCAAATTCAAGACCAGAGCAGGCAACTTGTCAAGACTCTGCCTCAAAATAACAGAAATAAGAAAATAAAAAATGGCGGGGATATACTTCATTGGCACAGCACTGGCTTAGCATGCATGCAACCCTGTGTTTTTTCCCCCAATACAGAAAAGAAGTTCTGATTACAGAAAGGTAGAATGAATATGACATCTGTGGAAATTTCTTAGTTCTTAAGAACTGAACTGTCTTATAACAGTAGATACAACCTACCATGTTTTAAGAGCTACACACGTGCTGAGATTTTTGTCTCTGTGCTTTTATTTCAGTGTACGGTACTTTCCCTTTTCTGCATGTGTGAATGATATAGGATCTTGAAAATATAAGGGGAATATTATAACTCTCAAGCTGTTTGATGTCTAATATGCTGACATGTGTTACCCAAAACTGAAGAATAAAATCTGAGGAACAATGGAGGTTAAAAATAGGAATTTCATTAAGGGAGAGATAGCTCCTACCTAAGACAGACAGGAGGGGACCCAGAAAGTAAGCTGCCCATGAGCCCACTTCAAAGGAAGTTTTATAGAGTAGAATAACAAGATGGTTAGAAGGTGGGACAAAGCTAAGGTTAACCAATAAGACACAAGTTACTTAGGTAATGTTGATGCAGTGGAGAAGCAGGTCACATGGCAAGTGTACATGCATAAAGCAAGGGCTTTCTTTGGAAGAGAGCAGTCAGGTGGTCCTTGCCACCCACCTGGGTGACTGATACCCACTTGCTTTTTAAGAGGAAATGAAGCCTTCTCTTATAAAACCCAGGATCACTCACATGGCTATAAAAAACTGGAACCACAACTCAGGTTTCTCTGGACTCCAAGCCACATCTAAAAATTATCTCCTGTTAGGAACAGGAGAAAAACTCACTCAAAACACTTCTGATTCCGGGTGTCAGTTCCCTGCAGACACGTAATCTCCACTGAACACTAATTAGGGGTACTACGATTTACTCCTGATGCTGTCTACCTAGAGCCAGATCCCACAGGTTGAGTACTCAGTCCCTAAGACAGCACCACTCCAGATGCTAATCACGAGCCCCAAGAGCTTCTGGCCAAATGGCTATAAATCAGGGTTTCCAAGACCCCTTCCTTGGGTTCAGTTAATTTATTATTACAGTAACTCACAGAACTCAGGAAAATCTTTACTTATCTTTCCCCATTTACTAGAAAGATATTTAGAAGGATACAGATAACAGAAAAATGAAAGATACACTGGGTAAGGGCAGGTCTGAGTCAGGGGTCAGCAGAGTACCTTCTTTCCTCATGGAGTTGAGGTACACCACTGTACTGGCACCCAAAATCCCAGACTCCCTGAGATCTACACAGGTATTTAGCACAAACCACACTGTACAACTTGGCCACACTAAGCTACCAGCTACCAAACAGTAGAATACTCCAAAATCTAAGTTCCCAGATATCAGGACTCCAAACAGGTCTTTCTAAGGATAGCACCTCAGGGATGCCCTGATAACTCATTTCAGTACAATAGATGAGGAAAGACAGTGAGCACCCATGACAGCCTATGGCAAAAATGACAGTACTAATAATTACTAGCATTTACTAAATGTTAACTTTATATGAGATAATGTCAAAATCATTTTAAGAGTATTATTTTAACCAGAACTAACAGTGAGATAACAGGATAGACGCCAAATTGGGGAAACATCTATTTAAGAACTGTCTTGAGAGTTTACAGGTGGGAGAAGCAGGAAGAAAAGTGATTCATTATTAATGGCAAACAATCAATAGAGACGGAAACATTGCAAAATATATTACAAGATTTAAAATTCTTACATCTGTAATCCCAGTTCTTGGGAGGCTGAGAACAGGAGAGTCACCGAGTCCGATCTACATAGTGAGACCGTGTAGACCCTGTACTAAACACATTAAAAAATAACAATAAAGACTTAAAATTCTTAATATGTAATCCCTCTCATGTAGAACTCTGGATGGTGAGTGAAATGAGAGGTGGAGAATTCAAAGAAGATACATTCATTTGCTCTCAAAAGAGTGAAGACCTCATCAGGTAGACATTCCCAACCCTGCAATATCCAACCTTGTTTCATTATCAAGGATTTTCTAGATTTGTCTATGATATGGATCTATTTGGAACTGGAACTCTTTCCTTCTCTAGATTTGCCAGGCTGTTGAAAAGTGGGTGGACATCTTTAGAAATTGCCAGTGAAGAGCACAGGGTTCAAAGGCCTCATCCACCAATGTTTATGCAGCTATATGGAAAATGGGAGAATAAATCTGGATATGTCTAGCTCTCAAAGTCTGCACTATGGTCAAGGAAGATAATGACAAATCACACACTATAAAGCATTACACAAACAGGCTTCTTAAATGACTTGTCAAACCTCTTTAAACCTGATTTAGTTGCAAAGAGATTCTCTGCCTAAGGATAAAAGTTTCCAATCAGTATCCAAAGAGCAAATGTGATGGCAATTATAAAAGGTTTACATGTACAGCTGTAAAATAAACAGGCAGTTGTTTAAGAACGGGTTAGTGCAGGGACACTTGATTGAGAAAGGAGGAGTTGTATGAAAAATGAGAACAAGGGGCAGAGGCATTCCCATCTTTCACCCAGTCAAGAGGGATCTGAGCACCAATAAGTAACATACTTGCGTTAGGGGTCTGAGATAGAAAACAAGACACAAGATCATGGCGTCTGCAGCAGGAAGTCTTAACTATAGTGCAGAAATCACATAAGCTGAGGGCCCCACAAAGCACAGTGGGCAGAACAATGTATGTGCTGGAAAGGTAAGGAACTGGGAGGGAGTTCCTCTCTACTGATAGGGAGAAAATAAAGTCTGGAGAAATACAAGAATCAGGTGAGGTCAGGGTGCTTACAGATTATCATGTAGACAACAACAACGAAAACTATGAAAAGGTTTCAAATAGGAAAAGGAAAGATTTGTGTGTTAGGCATAGACACTCAAAAAAAAAAAAAAAAAAAAAAACTAGGGAATCCCAGCACTTGGGAGCCTGAGGCAGGAGGATCATTGTGAGTTTGAGACCAGCGTGGGCTACAAAGTGAGCTCAAGGCCAGCCTGAACTGCATTATGACAGCCTCTCTCAAACGAGACAGAGACAGACAGATGGGGGCGGGGGGACCTACTGCACCAAAGAAAGCATATGAGGCAGAAATAAGAGTGCAGAAAAGGGAACAGTCCTAGAAATATGTAGGTATAGTTAGGTGAATTACTTCCAAGAGCCATGCCAACAGACAAGACACATGGCTGACAGAGTTTTTTAAAAATGACAGGCAGCTAAGCGTTGCCCCCTCTAAAACTGAACCTATTGTCAGACTCCCTGAGTTCCTGATGAACCTGTACACTGGAACCAGAGTACATCATTTATATCACTTTCCTTTTCTAGTCTCAGTTACAACATCAGTAAAACACAGACACCAAACTTCGCCCTTTATATTTGCCAGGATGGCTGTGAGAATCTAACAGGATAATTTGGAAAGCAAGCGTGGGAGCCTTAGAGGTTACTTTTACCCACAAGAGGGCAGTGGCTTACATCTCTTACTCCAGGCAAAGACCACTTTTAAGAGGGTGGAAGAATCAGGGAGTGTGCAAGACTATTTAAATGAGTCACGAGCCTTTGCACGAGGACCACTCCTGGGGCTGGTAGATGCGCAGCGGGGTGAGGACAGAAAGGGAAGGTCTGGGAAACCGAGGTGTGACGGGCACTGGCGAGAACACCCTGCCGGGGCAGCTGCGGGAGTCCAGGACCTGGGTTCCACCGCGGAGCCACCCTGCGACAGGACCAGATGCTCCGCCAGGCCCGCGGGGCGGCTTCCTCGGGGACTGGGCAGGACGTGTGCGCACCGCACAGGGAGTAGCGAGGACGCACACCCGGGGACCGCGCCAGCGCGAGCCCCCGCGGGCCCCGAGGGTGGGGGCTGGGGGAGGCGGAGCGCAAACCTCCGGTAGCTGCAGCTGTCGTTGCCGGGTAGGGCCGCGCCGCTAGCCGGGCCTGGCGCAGCATCAGCGCCTGTTGTCGCTTCCGCTCGATGCTCGCGCGGACGGAGGCCGGCATCTCCACCGGCTGCTCTGATGCCGCGGGCTTCGGCGACACTGCCTCAGCCGCAGCCATCTCTAAGCTATCCCTTTACCCTAGACCGAAGTCATAGGTTGGATGAGGCACTGGCAAAGTCCAAGGCCTCAGAGCCAGCGCGCCTGCGCAGCGGAGGGGGCGGCCGGAAATAGGGCCGGGGCGGAACCTGGACGTGCGTAGAAACGGTTCCTACTTGGCGGCGGCCTTCAAACCCGGGCTTAGCGTGAGAAGTGGGTTGATGTGTTAGGCTTCGCTTAGTGGTTCAGCCCAAAAAAATTAAATTCGAGCTCTGACGCAATCAGTGTGGTCTTCAAGTTGTATAGCCAGAATTCAATTTAAATGATTATGAGGTCACTTCCAGAGTCTTTGGGGAAATTAAATTTGCAAACACTATGTCTGGTCCAAGAACGCTTGAAACAATCAGTGATCGCAGTAATTAACAGTGGTACCAGTTGCAGAGTTCAACGCATAACTTTGTTGGACACATTCCCTAGGAAACAGCTTTAGATTGAAAGAAGACCTGGGTTCAGATTTTCACTTGCTGTATAACTTTAGCAAATACAGTACCTGGTACTAAAGCTAGCATGGAAGAGCTTGGCTGTCTTTTCCATGAAATGTTCCTGACGTAGGATTGGAGTGGGACCAAATGACCTGGCTTCACAGAACTGTGGCAACTAGAACAAAAGAAACACAGTATGCTTTTCAAAACGCGTTTGCTTTTTCCTTATTATGTAAAACTGAAATCCACAACATATAACAGTACTTTCTAATAACTATATGCACCATCTAGGGCTAGTTTTTTTTTTTTAAGATTTATTTATTTATTTATTGTTTCACAACCTTTGCTTGTTTATTCATTCATTTTTATGGCCAGCTCAGCCCGCCCTGAGGGCAGGGCTGGCGCAGCATGTGGTGCCCGGGATCGAACCGCGGTCCCTGAAGCCACCCAAGCTTTCCCAAGCAGGCGCTTTAGACCACTGAGCCATTCTGCCGGGCCCTAGGGCTAGTTTTTAGAAAGACCAACTAAATACATGAGGTTTCACATTCATATTCAATGATTAGCACAGGAGAATAAGATCCAATCTATTGTCCACAAATATTATTTACAATTCTACATATTTACAACAAGCAAATACATGTTGAGATGTTTGGGCTGAACTTGAACTAGAAAGTCTCAAGCCATCTCCACTCCTTTTCCTTTCAGGTCTCTCTTTTCTGTTCACTGAGAGTGTCCGAAGGGGAAAAGTTTCATGTCATTGATAGAGGGATGATATCAGAACTTCCAAATACGATATAAGGGAAATATTACAACTCTCAACCTATTAGACATCTGATACACCAAGTTTGAGTTCTCAAAAACTGAAGAATAAATACAAAGAAGAACAGAAGTTATGAGTAGGAAATACTTATTGAAGTTAGAAAGCTCCTGTCTGAGAGTGACAGGAAGGCACAGCTGGAAAATGGGTTGCCTGAGAGCCTTTCCAGTTTTATGGAGCTCAATGTCATGGGTACAATATAGGTTACAGCTATGATCAGTCAATAAAATTTTAAGTATAGCTGCTTAGATAAGCTTGATCCAGTGGGCAAACAAGTCACCTAGCAAGTAGATATGGAAAGAACAAAGAAATTTTCTAAAAGAAAGAAAGAAAGCTCTTAGACAAGTGGCATAAGTGAGGGCATTGGTCACCCACTGAGGTGACTGATGCCTATCTAGACTGTATTAGACCAGGCGTTGCCACTTATCTCTTGGGGAGTATATGTAGGCCTGGTCTTTTTCTTATCTTCAGGTGTAGTCTCCAACCCGTGTATCTCAGCCACAATCGTAATGTGTTTTTACCTTTTATCTTGACTCTTTCAAAGGCTTAGCCTTGTCTGACTGCCTATAATATTTCTACCTAAGTTAGCTGTCTATTACATTTTGATAGCAAAAACACAGCAGCAAAAGAAAAAAAAAATACAGTGGATCCAGGCTTGATGGCACAGGTCTCTAATCCCAGAATTCTGGGAGATTAAATTAGAAATTTGAGCATGGACAAACTATTGACTTAGCAAGATCCTATCCCAAACTGGTCAAAAAAAAAAAAAAGAAAGATTGGAAATGTATCTCAGTGTGAAGGCCCTGAGTTCGATCCCTAGTAGAACTAAATTAATTAAGTAACTGATAAGGGTCTAGTATTCAGAGAATATAAATATTCCATCTCAAAAATGAAAAGGGAATCCTCTTTAAAAATAAGCAAATGACATAAGTACATATTTTTTCTAAAGAAGCTATGCAAGTGACCAACAAATGTATGAAAAGATAACTCATCATTAACCATTAGGAAAATGCAAATCAAAAGCACAGTAATACCTATCCACTAGTATGGCTAAAATTTAAAAAGAAATGAAATGAAAAACAGCAAGTATTGATGAGAAGGTGAAGAAGTTAGAGCTCCTACATTGGCAATGGGAACATAAGATGTAGCCATTGTGGAAAACAATTTGACTGTTCCTTAAGAAGTTACCCGTAAGCTCCATCATCTGAGTCAGCAGTTCCGCTCCTGGGTGTATACCCAAAGGAATCAAAAACAGGTGTTCAAACAAAAACGTCCACCCAAATGCTTGCAGCAGAACTCTTCACAGTGACCAAAACTTGGAAACTACCCAAATGTCTATTAACTAGTGAATAGATAAAAACATAGTATATCCATTTCATAGGACATTATATATTCAATATATATGTATATATTCAATAGGACATTATTTAGCCATGAAAAAGAATGAGGTAATGGTACATGCTACAACATGGATGAGCCTTGAAGCATTATGCTGAGTGAAAGAAGCCACTCACAAAAGGCCTCATATTGTGTGCTTCTCTTTATATGAAATATTCAGCCTATTCATCGTGACAAAAACCAGATTACTGATTGCCAGGGGCTGAAGGGAGAAGTGTGCCTAAGGTATGGAGTTTCCTTTTCAAATGATAGAAGTGTTCCACAACTAGAAACTCGGCTGTTGCACAGCACTGTGAATGCGCTGCACGTCACTAATGCTCAATTTTATTTTATGCGTACTTTACCACAATAATAGAAACTTCAAATTCCAGGCACTGGAAGTTAATGACGTTGAACAGGTGTGAAACTGAGGCAAAAAGGAATGTGAAGATCCATCTTAAAGGGGACAGCAATTATATACAACCCCAGGGAGTGGCTGTAGGGAGAGAACATAGGCCTTCTGTTGCCATGACAGTCCATCCCTTTAAGAAAAGTAACAACCGGGTTGAATCTCTGGCACCATTATGCTGCACCAGCCCTGCCCTCCTGTGCTGACCCGGCCACTGAGACCAGTGTAGCAACACATGCCCATAAGGCCAGCACTGGGAGGCTCAACACAGGAGTTTCTTGTGGTTTCCTTTTCAAATGATAGAAATGTTCCAGAACTACAAGTATGAGTTGCGTAGTGAGACCCTGTACCAAATACATAAGAAAAAAGTAACAACCTCTCAAATTTTAATGTTTGAACAAGTTGCACAGTGATTTTGTTAAGATGCAGATTATGATTCAATAGATCAATGATGGTGTCTGAGCATGTGCATTTCTAGAAAGTTTCCAGGTATCACAACTTCACAGACCACACTTTGAATTGTAAACACCCAGAATGCAAGTTCTTATGCTTCCCTGAACTTTGGAAACACATGTGCTTTTGGAAGCACATCCCATACTTATAGGATCTGATATAGCCAAGGGGCATCTGAGCATCAGGATTTTGTAGGCTTCATTACCCTAATACCCTGACCATTCAGAGTCACCACTAACCTTGAGTGCCAGCACCATAGGTAACCTCTACAGACACTAAGTCAGTGTAGAGACTGTCCCTGAATCTCTGAGACTGTGGAATATTCTGGGAAACAAGGTAGCAGTCTTTCCTCAAGGAAACCTTTTGAGAGTAATCATCCTCGGAAACTTCTCTCCAACACAGCATTCCAGCCTGAAGATGGGAGGATGCGGAGCACAGTTCCGGACGGCAAAGACTCAGCTAACTCCTAGCAGCCTGTTGGTCTTCTTTTGCTCTCCTACGGTATAAAGACTTTTGTTAGTGAGTTTCGATGAACTGGATCTGAACTGTTAACTGATGCCTTAGCCAAGCTAGAAAGGAGTCTCCTTCTTTAAAGAAAGAAAGAGTGCATACCCTGATTAGTATATCCCATGGCACAACAGGCTGTAGGGTTTGCCCAGAGTAAAGCAGCAATGAAGGAGAACAGGTAAGGAAAATAAAGCAGTGGGTAAAATCCTGCCTCACCTCATTCACAGCCAGTGAAAAACCATAGCTACATCCATCTTCCCATGTTGTACCTCTCTCACCTCCCAGACTGATTGTAATTCTGGTTAAAAGAAAGGGACTTAATAAAAGGACAGAAAGAATTGAAAGCCCTGATCAAAACCTAAAAGAGGGCAGACAGGTAGAAATGGAACCCAGGAGAGGGAGAGAAATCTGGCAGGGTTTCCCGACTGAAGAAGCCTCCTCTTGAAATGTGCTGCTGGGGTTATTCATGCTGAAGGTGAGAGGGTGTGAATGCTGTCTCTCCTGATTATCTAGTAAGTGGGGAACCTGTGTATGGCTTTTCCCCTTTTTATTTTTCCTCTGCCTTCTAGTTCCCCAGGGCTTTGCTTCTTAATGTGGTCACTGTGAACCTCACTGAGATCCATTCACAGGGAGTCTTGTCTGTGGGCAGGAACACACTGAGGTGAGGGGAATCTTTCTGGAACCAGCTTAGCCCACTGCCGTTGCCTTAGATCACATAGATTTTTAATAATCCAGGAAACACAGTCACCTCGTGGCAGTGACTGGCCAGGCAAACTCCTCCTCAACCTCCCTGCATCAAAAGATAAAGAGGTTGCAAGAAAAACATTACAGTGGAGCTTTGACTAAAAAGTTTTTTGTTTTTGTTTTTTTTTTTTTTGTTTTTTTTTTTTTTTTTATGCACAGAGGTTAGGAAACACTGAAAATGCAAAAAGATTGTCTTTCCAAGAGGAGTAAAGAGAGGAAGAATCCAGATGATTCCACTGAGGCTTTGGCAAAGGAGACTGACTACCCACTCTCAGAGTTACATGCTTCTTTCATGGCCCAGGAAAGGCTGGTCCTTCCCATGCTGCATCTCCCAGATGTTGAGTGTGGCCCCAGAGCGCCCTGTTTCTCAGTGCCTCCTTCAGGAAGCCTGCCGTGACCCCTTC
Organism: Myocastor coypus; assembly: GCA_004027025.1. Taxonomy (NCBI): domain Eukaryota; kingdom Metazoa; phylum Chordata; class Mammalia; order Rodentia; family Myocastoridae; genus Myocastor; species Myocastor coypus. The sequence continues at coordinate 81,151 of PVJA010002007.1, read as the reverse complement.
CCCTGGCCATCTCTTCACCTCCCATGTGCTGATGTGGCCCTCAGCACACCAGAGGCCACACCTGCCTATCATCCTTTTTTTGGTCATCATGTCCTTGAAATGTGGGATGGCCTGAACCCCCAACCATCTCTATGGCCTAACATAGTATCCAGCACACAGTATCTGCCTAGTTTGTGGAATGAATGAGTGATGCTAAATAAGCCCAACTCTTTGTCTCTGCGACATCAAGGTCCAAGGCTGAACCCCTGGTGTCCTTAGAAAACTACTTTAGAGCAATCTATTTCATGTTTTCTGGCTCTGGCCATTACTGATTGCTATAATAATAATGCAACAATAATAGTAAGCACTAAAAGAAAAAAATAGCAAGCACTGATATGGTCTTTACTACATACATAAAAGATGTTTTTGAAGCTTAAAATACATGAGTTATTTTTCTTCTTTTGAGTTCTTATACTAGGGAGACTATACAATATTTGCATATGTAGGTCTGGTTTACTTCACTTATGAGTATATGTTCAAGATACATCCACCTATATATGAACTCTTCTAGTTTATCATTCTTTATAGCTGAGTAACATTCTGCATCCTCAACCCCTGTAAATCTTTTTAGAAGAATGATTTAAATACAAAATGTATTTGGAAGAGTTAAAAAATTAAGGTTTGTTGAAAGTGTTAACGTTTAATTATTTGACCAGTCTTACATACCTATCTCTATTAATCTAAACAGATTTGATGATGAAAATATGTAATGTAACCACTGTTAAGTTTCCTTGTTCTAAAATCCTGTACTATATGTACTCTTGCTTGTTGCCGTCTTTCTATCTTTGTTTCTGCTATTTTTACTCTTTAAAATAAAATTTGAAAAAATAAATAAAATACATTAGTTAATATAATCCCCATAACTGCTCAGTGATTGCACTCTCTAGTCCCAATTTATAGGTGAGACAGCTAAAACACAGATGCTAAATAACTTGTCCAAGATCAGATAGCCAGTGAGTGCAGAGCTGGTTTTAAGCAGGTACAGCCAAACCTCCAGCGTCAGTATTCTCAACCACTAAATTATAAATGTCTAAATAAGAACACATCTCCATCCTTCCACTAGTGTTCTGCCTGGATGTGCAGGGGTGGTCAGCGGACAGGCCTTCAACAATACTTCACATGGCTGACCACAGAGAGAGCTGCCCCTACCTGAAGCCTGGTCCCAGGATCATCATTTCCCATCTTTGGCCAAGGGAAGATAAGTATGGTTGAGGGTTCCCTTATGCTGGGGATGAACTCCAATCCATGGAATGGGGTTATAGGCTTGTAGTTTCCTGTTCTCTTATTACCCCAATTCTCTTATTACCCCCGTTTTAATTGTCTTTATAAAGCATGTGGTTTCAGCTTCCAACCACATGCCACTTATCATTGGCAAGTGCTGCCTCTAATAGTGAGAGTTCTGTTGAATAGGTTAAATATTCATCACCAGATGCACTCGTTTTTGCAGTTTTCATAATGCCTGGAAAGTGGTTGGGTACTTTTGCCTCTGTCCACTCTCTGAATGCATTCCTGCTATGCTAGTTCTGTTTCCACCAACTCTTCCTTGGCCAGCCTCTCCCTGGTCCCCTGGGTTCTAGGCCAACCCCTTCTAACCACCCTCTAATGTGTGCTGACAGTTCATCTTTCTGCTGCACAGCTTTGACCTTGCCCTCCCCCGATCAAGCCTCATTGTTTTAAGGAAGGCAAGGTTTCCTTGGCTCACAGTTTGTAGAGGTTTCAGTCCATAACAAGCTGGTGCCAAGGCAGGGTGTCAGGGCAGGAGGGCAATAGTTCAAGATGGCAGAACACAGCAACAGCAAAAGGGATAAGCTTCAATTTTTGACTCCCAGTGACAGATAATTCTTTTTCTTTTTCTTTTTTGAGACAGGGTCTTGCTATGCAGTTCAGGCTGGCCTTGTGCTCACTTTTGTAGCCCAGGCTGGTCTCAAACTAGCACTGATCCTCCTGCCTCAGCCTCCCAAGAGCTGGGATTATAGGCTGTACCACCATGCCTAGCTTTTTTTCTTTTCATTTTTGGTGGTACCAGGGATTGAACTCAGGACCTTGCATTTGCCAGACAAAGCACTTATTCCAAGGAGCTAAGTTCTTGTTACCTGACTTGAGTGGTGCCCTGGTGGTGATGGTGAGGTCTTACTTCCATAAATCTTCATCCCAAACTTAATACTTTAGCCAAACTGAACAAAGATTGTATTTTCTAGACCTCTTCTGTGCCCATCTGCTTTTGTGCTTTACCCATCTTGTTTTCTCTCTCTAGCATTCTTTTGTTCATATCTTCACACTGTCTTAAACTTGTATAGAGGTATTCATTCAGAACCTTTACTATGCAACCTGTTCCAATCCAAGTCCTGGCATGAAAACCAGGGATAAAGCAACAAGTGCCATGATTCCCCCCTCACAAGAGCTTGAAGCCAAATCTGGACTCCTTTGGTAGCACCCAGGACCACTTTCCTACCCCTTGATGTTTGAGGCCTTTTCCTAATGTTTCAGGGGAAACAAGTTCTTGCCTCCTCTGAGGCTTATCCCTTCTTGTCCACCCTGTTTTCCAACTACCCCTGTGTTATGGTTTATGTCTAGTTGTCCCCCCAAAGCCTCATGTAGTCATTGGGTGGGGACTTCTAGAGTTTGAGACTTGATCCCTGGGATTATGGGTCAAAGTACTTCTGGGATTATGGGTGTAGCCTAGGGCGGGAGCTAAGGCAGAGAGCCTGAATGTAATATAAAGAGAGGCAGAGAGACAGACTGGAGCTGTTGCTGCTGCTCTGCTGCCCTGATTGATTGGCTGCCTCTGCCACCATTTTGCTGCTGTTCTGCCGCCATGAACTGGATGCTCTCCGCCCTGCTCCACTCAGCCTTGGGCCAGCCGAATATGGACTGAAACCTCTACGAACTGTGAGCTAAATAAACCTTTCCTTCCTTCATTTGAGTGTCGGGTATTTGTCCCAGCAACGAGCAAAAAGTAACTAAGACACCATGTTTTCTAACATAATTTCATCTGAACAACACAGATACACTTTGGCTTCCCGAGGCAGAATCCTGTTGCATCCAGGGGCCAGAGGAGAGGTGGGCCAGAATGGACACCTATCAACTCAGTGCTATTTGACATTGCAGATAGTGAAAATATTACCCTGTGAAGTTACAGAATTTCTCCTGAAAGGTAGTATCTCCCAGCTTTGCTGAGATTTAATTCACACACCACACAACTTGCCTATTCAAAGCATATGATTCCATTGTTTTCAGTATATTCACAGTTGTGTAACCATTACCACAGTCAACTCTGCACATTCTCGTCACTCCAGATACAGCCTCCTACCATTAGCAGGCCCTCCCTCCCTCCTCAACCTTCTCAGCCCAGAGAAGCCACTAATCTGCCTTCTGTCTCAATAGATGTGATTGCTCTGGTAAAATTAATAGAATCATACAATGTGTGTGTGTGTGTGTGTGTGTGTGTGTGTGTGTGTGTGTGCATGTGTGTGTGTGATCTTTGAGCACTGTTTCAAGGTTTATCTGTATGATAGTATATGTTAATGTTTCACTATTTTATTGATAAGTAACATTCCAGTGTGTGGCTCTACCACATTTTCTTTATTCATCTACTGATGGAGACTGGGTTGCTTCTCTCTTACCATTCTGAACAATGTATGAATACCCATGTGCAGGCTTTTGTGTAGCTGTATGTTGTGATTTTTATTGGATATGGACCCAGAAGTAGGACTGCTGAGGCACATGGCAGTCTCATATTTAATATTCTGAGGAGGGGCCAGTGAGATGGCTCAGAGATCTAAAGTGACTGCTTAGATAAGCTTAGGCAACCGCAGGGACCGAGGTTCGATCCCTGGCACCATATGCTGTACCAGCCCCACCCACAGGGCAGGCTGAGCCGGCCATAAAAAAATTTTTAAAAATATATATGTATATTCTGAAGAATTGCCATAGTGATTTCCAAATTGACTCCACTAATTCCCCCTGGCAGAGTAAGAAAGTCTTAACTTCTCTGGGTATTGACCCATACATACTTTCCTTTTTATTAAAGCTATCGCAGTGGGTAGGAAGGGGTATTTTGGATAGTACTGTTTTGAATTGCATTTCCCTAATGATTGATGATGTGGAGCATCTTCTCATATGCATATCAGCTACTGGCATATCTCCTGTGGAAAAACGTCTATCCAAGTCCTTCATCCACTTTTCAATTGGGTCACCTATCTTCCTATTATTGATCTTTAAGTGTCCTGTGTGTATTCTAGGCACCTGGGGTTTTGTTTTGTATCTTTGTTTTTGTGGTACTAGGAATTAAAGCCAAGGCCTTCACACTGAGCTACATTTCCAGCCCTTAAAAAATTTTGGGAGGATGATGGAGCAAAGGGGGAGGTATAAAAAGAATGTACTGCAAGCATGTGCTAATAAAAATTTTAAAGTTAAAGAAAAAATCCAATAAAAAATAATTTTTTGAAAATTTTTTCAAACAGGATTTTGCTAAGTCATTAAGTTGCCCTGGTTGGTCTTAAACTTGTGATCCTTCTGCCTCAGCCTCCCATAGTACTGGGATTACAGACAATCTAATGTTTTTATGCTTTCTATATTTTTATAAATTTTCTACAATGATCATGAATTACCTTAGGAGAAGTATACATAACCAATGTGTAGTAGCACTACATATGAAAAATTTTTAACACTGAAGAGTTTTCATTTTTGCAATTAATGAAGATTATTTGGTTTGTATATATGGGTTAAAAACAAACATGGTCTTTTTACAGATTCCTGTGATGGATATGAATATTTACAAAAAAAAGTGATGACATAGCTACTGAGCTTCAATTCAGCTATTACAGAACTTATTTTTTAGGTATCAGTGTCTTCGAAAATCAATTGATTCTCAATCTGTATTAAAGCAGTGTACCAAAGGTACGGTTAATCCATAGCAATATTCAATCAAACATTAATTTATATTTGCCTTTAAAGTGTATTTCATTATCATACTTAAGGTATTCATTTAGTAGATTCTAATACATGGAAATATTTAAATTGTCCTAATCCTAAGCTGCAATTTATATTTGCCTTTAAAGTGTATTTCATTATCATACTTAAGGTATTCATTTAGTAGATTCTAATACATGGAAATATTTAAATTGTCCTAATCAAATATATGAATGACAGAGAACTGGAAAGGAAGATTCATATGTCTTTGATAAAATCAAGACCCATTCTTGGAAGAGTGGAGCAATGATCTGAACATGAAAATGTATAAGATAAATATAAATTTTATTTTGCCTCAAAAATTCTGTGAGAGCCTTTAGTGCAGGAGTCTCTCTCTCTCTCTCTCTCTCTCTCTCTCTCCCTGTTTGGGAAGCGGCCTTCCCTGAGCATGTACAACATTCAGTGTCTGTTTTTTGATTTAGTTAGAGACAGGCATCTCTTGAGAATAGTTCATGAAATAGCAGTTGGAGGCCTTGATATCCAGTAAACTGAGTGAGAACCAACAATGTGACACGACTTCTAAAAAGAGACGATGTGGCCCAAGATAGGAGGGCAAAAGCAGAGTGTTTGAGAGGGAGGTGTTTGAGCCAAGGGTGGGGGGACGCCAGGTGAGGGTGGGAAGCTGGTCATGAGAATAGATGGGCAAGTTAGCATTTGCTTCTTAAGTGTAGAGATTTCTTTACTTTCTCAGACAAATTTGTTATGCTCTTTTTCTCTTTACATTTTTCTTTAAAAATCTGTAACTGACAAATAAAGATCATAGATATGCATGGTTATAATATGATGTTTTGATAAATGCAACCATTGTGCAGTGGCTAAATCAAGTTAACATATGCGTTACCTCACACATGCTTATTTTTATGGTGAAAATACTTGATGGTCTCTTGGACACGTACCCATTGTGATTACTGGACCACATAATAGTTAATGTTTACAGAACTACATAGCTGAAATAAATTGGACCCACATATGGAAAAAAATCCTGCTATATTTGTTTTTTTTAAGAAATTTTTATTTTATTTATTATTTTTTTCTTGTTTCAGAACCTTTGTTTGTTTATTCACTCATTTTTATGGCCGGCTCAGCCCACCCTGAGGGCAGGGCTGGTGCAGCATGTGGTGCCGGGGATGGAACCGCGGTCCCTGAAGCCGCCCAAGCTTCCCCAAGCAGGCGCTTTAGACCAGTGAGCCATCCCACCGGGCCCCGCTATATTTCTTAATACTTCTGGCTCTATTAGTTTTCTTTTCTTTTGATAAAGACCTACTAAGAAAAGAATGTGTTTGTTTATATACTAAGAAAAACAACAGCACGTGTGCAAGGAGAAATGGCACCGGCCTGGCACCTTTGGTGCTAGGAAGATGACAAAGAAGATAGAAATTCCAGGCATGGTGGCACACATCCATAACCTTAGCAGCACTTGGGAGGCTGAGGCAGGAGGACTGCTGTGAGTTCCAGGCCAGTCTGAGTTCAAGGCCAGAAAAAAAAAAAAAAAAAAAAAAAAAAAAAA
>PVJA010002007.1:0-74534 GCA_004027025.1 Myocastor coypus | reverse complement strand
TTGTCTTTGATCCGATCCCTTGGAGCCTCTGTCCCACCTTGCTAGGTGGGAACTCATGGCCTCGGGTTCCTCCCCGAGATGGGAGCTGCCTGGGGGACAAGGGGTTCCTTTGGGGATTTTGTCGCTGGCACAGGGAGCAGCTGTCATGGGCTTTGCTGGACTGGTGGCCCCAGTGAGGCCCTGATGTCCCACTCCGCATCCCTGTTGGTTAAATCTGTGGCACATTTTGGGACATTCATGCATCCTCTTTAAAGAGAAGGTGCTAGGACATGAGGAGGAAAAGATGTGAATGATATTGATGCCTAGAGGTGAGGAATGAACATGCAGAGCTGCTTTTGATCCAGGATGAGTCAGTCTGAGCACCAATTTCTCCATCTATAAGATGGGGATAAAATTATCTACAGGCCTATCCAGCATAGGTACTTTCATTCACTCTTTTTATCCTATTTATTTTTCGTACTTACTGATATTGTGCATAACCAAAACTTATGTAATACCCAGCATTTTGTTCTCTGATGAATGACAGCTATTCAAAAATCAGACCTTCGGCAGGTCAATGTTGGCTAACTTGCCTTTTGTTTTGTTACTTCTATTTTCTATCAAGATTAGGCAACCAATTTTGGCTAGTTTTAAATATAAGGCACGTAGAGAATAATCGTACACATGTATACCATCGTCCTTTAGGGCAAAAAATATAACGTCTGAAATGAAGATTTCACAAGTGCGTAGAACAAAATCTACAGGCCTGTTCTCTGGATTCAAAATTAGAAACGACGGTGCGCGACCGTACACCTGTGTTGTTACAGCCGATCTCCATTAGATGGCAGCAAAGCACTCCGAGTAAAACGGGCCTCAGGCGTCCTGGGAATAAACCAATAAAGCTTTATAAACTGCAGTTCGACCGAGTATCGTCATTCCCCGCACACGCACACCTTGTTGGCTGGAAAGTTAGCAATTATACTATGAGGCTAAGGAGATCATTTATTAGCAAAAGCATCTTAAAGCAGGCAGTACAATGAACGCCCCAAAGATGAAGGGTCAGGGGACATGGATTGGCCTTGCCCTCGCCCTTGTGCTATGTGGTCTTTGGACGAGCCAAGACCTGTGTTGAGCTCCCCCACCCCACCCGCCTTGTAACCCGAGGAGTCTGGGCAGGACATCCTAAAGGACCTTTCAACTGTCTATGACTAAGATTCTGGGACAAATAAAAGCCATGGAGCGTGGCAGGGGCCAGGGCGGGGGGCATGCACTAAGCGACCTCTGGATGCCCTCACCCGGCTAGGAGCTCCGGGTTTGCTCACAGAGCAGGGAAGCCAGGCACAGGCTCATCCCGGCCTTACAAAGCCGTGCGGTTAGAGTCCTTGGGTGGCGGCGATGTTTTCCGGGAGAGCGCACGATGCTTATCGCGTTTTGTGCAGGTCCTTGCGGAAGCCACCGAGACCACCCAGTCTGACAAAGAAAGGAATTCTTGTCTGCAGTTGACAGCCCTCAGGTTGACGGCTTTCCACTTGCCCCTGAGGCTGTCACTCGCAGAACAATGGCAGCGAGCAGGGTGGCTCTCACCTGAGACTGGCGCTGCCGCCAGGGGAGGAGCGAGGGACGGAGCGTCGGGGCTCCTCCCCGGGTCGCGGGGTAAAACTCCTAGGCTGCCGAGGACAGCTCCAGGGCCTCGCGGGAATCGTCTGCGTGGACCTTGGCCCACTCTGCAGCTCAGAAAGCAATGAGCACTTAACGTGTCACTCCTCCTTCTTAGAAGTGTAATAAACACTGATATAAAAAACAAGTCTCAAAAGCATTATGTTGAGTGAAAAAGACCTTGGGCTGGGGAAATAGCTCCATGGCACAAGTCCCTGCCTGGCAAGTGCAAGGTTGTGAGTTTGAACCCATGTCCTGAAAAAAAAAAAAAAAAAAAAAAAAAAAAAGTATTAATGTATATTCCATACCTATGAAGATCTAGAGCTGGTGTTAGAGATCAGGTCAACTGTTGCTTCCTCAGAAGAGAGGGAGCCAAGGCCTGGCCAGGGCATTCTAGGAGAAGGAAGGAAATATTCTCTGTCCCCAGGGACATGGGTTCAGGTGACACTTAAAATCAGCGCATCTTACTGTATACAAATGATAGCCCGGTGTGGTGGTGCAGGCCTGTATTCCCAGCACTTGAGAGGCTGAGGCAGAAGGATTGGTGTGAGTTCAAGACCAACCTGGGCTACAAAAGTGAGCTCAAGGCCAGCCTGAACTGCATAGCGAGACCCTGTCTCAAAAAGATAAAAATAAATAAATAAATTATATATATATATATATATATATATATATATATATATATATATATATATACCTCGATGACACCAGTTTAAAAAAGTCAAACTGCAAAAGCACTTAAGATGACTTTTCTCATCCTCAAAAGAAACACATGCTCAAACTAGAAGATTTATGAAAGAACAGATTTTTTTTTTTTTTTCTTGTTTCAGAACCTTTGTTTGTTTATTCACTCATTTTTATGGCTGGCTCAGCCCGCCCCGAGGGCAGGGCTGACACAGCAGGTGCTGGGGATCGAACCACGGTCCCTGAAGCCGCCCAAGCTTTCCCAAGCAGGCGCTTTAGACCACTGAGCCATCCCGCCGCCCCAGATTTTTAAAAAATAAAATAAAATACAAATCATCTCATTGCCCAGATATAAACATTTCTTCTTAAAATATTGATAGCAATAATCTTTGTCCTCGCAAAAATACACCGTATCAAGAAAACAATCTCTCTCCCATCCCACTTTCCACAATTAATCACCTCCATCAATTACTTATAGGCTGTCCTATGACACATCAGGCATTTACAAGCACATATGTAATGAAGTTCCTTAAGTGGGAAAAATGGAGAAATTCCACACACACAGCTGGCATCTCCATTAGCTTTCTTTTTTTTTTTTTTTTTTTTTAATTTTTTAAAAAAATTTTTTTTTTTTTTTTTTTTTTTTTTTTTTTTTTTTTTTTTTTTTTTTAATTTTTTAAAAAAATTTATTTATTTATTTTATTTTTGTCCTTCTTTTTGTTTTTTTATTTATTTTTATGGCTGGCTCAGCCTGCCCTGAGGGCAGGGCTGGCACAGCATTGGTGCCAGGGATTGAACTGTGGTCCCTGCAGCCGCCTAAGCTTTCCTAAGCAGGTGCTTTAGACCACTGAGCCATCCTGCTGGGCCATCTCCATTAGCTTTCTTAATGTAACATGACAACATGAAAATCTGTCATTAAAATGTTTTACAATTTTATTTTGCATAGATTTTTGATCACCATAAAACAGAAATGTACAGCTGTAAGAGTAAAACACAAAACATGTTTACAAATTGGCTGTTTTCCTGTCAAGTATGAATACAAACAACATTTTCAGCATCCCAGAAAATCTTTTGCATGCATCTAGTTACGGTATCCCTTCCCCCTCAACAGCAACATGATCCTGACTTCCAATGTCCAGTAGGTTTTACCTGGTGTTTGAGATTTTTGTGGTGAAATTACATTTATTTTTAGGCCTATATTCATTCCTTCAACAGCATATGAATGAAATTCATTCATGTTGTATAGGGCAGCAGTTCATTCGCTCATTGCCATTAATAGTAGCTTTTTATATAAACACAGTACAATTTATTTACTGGTATTTACATGTGAGGTGTTTCCAGATTTGGCTATTTTAGCTGCTATAAATATTCTTTCAAGTCTTTGGGGAGTATATGTGTACACTGTGTATACATGCTCAGAAATGAGATTGCGAGATCATAGTATAGGTTTTGCTGTAGTAGAAAATGCTAACTTCTAAAAAGAAACAAAACGTGGCAATCTACATCTTCCCTGAAGTGTGTAAGTGTTCCAATTGTTCTACATCCTCATCTACAGCACCTATTTAGGGTTGGGGAGATAGCTCAAGAGAATAAGTGCTTGCCTGGCAAGCACAAGAGCCTGAGTTCAATCCCTGGTTCGCAAAAATAATAATAGTAACAACAACAATAATAATAATAAATACAAGGGCCAGGGAGATAGCTCAGGGCACAAGTGCCTGCCTGGCAAGTGTAAGGTCCTGAGTTCAATCTGCAGCTCTGCAGAAAGAAAGAAAGAAAGAAAGAAAGAAAGAAAGAAAGAAAGAAAGAAAGAAAGAAAGAAAGAAAGAAAGAAAGAAAGGAAGGAAGAAAGAAAGGAAGAAAGGAAGAAAAGAAAGAGAATAATACAGCACCTATTTAATGAATACATAGCATTTTATTATATGTATTTCCCATACATTATTTTCATACTAATATTTGCTGTTAAGAGATTCTTTGCCATAGACTTTGGCAAAAAAAAAAAAAAAAAAAAAAAAAAAAAAAAAAAAAAAAAAAAAAAAAAAAAAAAAAAAAAAAAAAAAAAAAAAAAAATCCTGAGAACCCCATTGCAAAATATGATACAGTAATATATGAGCTTTATTTTATTTATTTATTTATTTATTTATTTATTTATTTATTTATTTATTTATTTGCCTTTTTTGGGACAGGGTCTTGATGTGCAGTTCAGCTGGCCTTGAGCTCACTTCGTAGTCTTGGCTGGTCTCAAATGTACACAGCTCCTCCTGCAACCTGCTTCTTAGTGCTGGGATTACAAGAGTGGGCCACCACACCTGGCTATAAGCTTTATCATTGCCACTAAATAACACCATGCAGTAGAAGGTCTAAGCACTATCATAATTTCAAAATCAGTATAAATAGAAATATGGTGATGGGGTAATAGCTCAGGGAGAAAGCACTTGCTTAGCATGTGTGTAGCACTGGGTTCCATCCTCAGAACTGAAAGAATAAGTTTGAAAAAATAAATTTGTTGGCTTTTTGTACTGCTTCTCCTAGAAATGTGTGCATATTCTTAACTTGGCCAGTTTTCTGAATGGTCTGTTTATTTTTGAATTCTTAGAACTTTGCATATTATGGATATTAGCTACCTCTATAAAATGCTACCATTTTTTCTACTGGTCATGGCCTTTCCCATTGTGTGGTCTTCAGGATGAATAGTAGCTTTACAGCAAGATGAGAAAGATTCCCTAAACAAGGAGTAAAAGGTGTAGGGAACAGCTTCTTCTTTACACTACCTTGGGAAATGAGCTCATCAGGGTTCATGAGCTCTGCTTTGCAGATGCAGAAACAGCCCCAGTAGGGCCTAGGCCATCCTCATAGATAGGAAGCTGTCAGAGCTGTGTCTTGTAGCCCCCAACTCTTCATTCAGGGCCTCCAAACCCCTGCTCTCCAGGGAAAGGGAGTCAAAGGTCCAAGGTGTGTACACAGACAGCCCCTGAAAGGAATGTGGGGGTTTGTGGTTTGGGTTTTTCATCTCTTTTTAAAGCATGCTTTGAATGCCAGCAAAGGGTGTGTGCATGTAAATGTGCATGTGTGTATGCATATGGGGGGTATGCATTGTGTGTGTGTGTGTGTGTGTGTGTGTGTGTGTGTGTGTGCGTGTGTGTGTGCGTGTATGTGTGTGTGTGTTTGGGGGCCATTGAGCTGCAGCACTGCTATCACTCCTAAACTATTCTGTAAAGCAAAGTGAACCCTGGAACCCATGATAAAGTTCAGAAATACCCCCAGTCTCTTGTTTCTGTGGAGTTGAACTGCACAGATGAATGCAGCTCAGAAGAAGATTCAGCGAAGCGTAGGGACTGGGTTTAGACTCCATATAATGTGACTTAGGAAACAGCTTCCTGGGGTCTGTACATGGGCTTCAAGCTCATAGAACCCCGCCATGTCCTCAATAAAGATAGACTTGCTGCTTCACAGCCTTAAAACTAAAAATTAAAAAGACAGGGAAAAAAAACCTCTTTGCATGATTATGACATTGTATATCCAATCTATAGAAGCCTCTTTGGTGAGTGATTTCACATGATTTACTGGTCAAATGCTGTGGATGAAGGCAACATATTGCACATGCCCTTACAGACTCGACGCTAACTGGTATAGCTGAGGCTCTTTGTGTGAGGACGTGCCTGCTGAGTGGTTTCACTCAGGGTTTACCTAACATCTCTGCAGATGGAAGCTTTTCTCAGGTAACACCCAAGACCTTTCACCAAGTGACAGCTCCATGAAACTCAGTTTTGGGGAAAGCAGGATAGAACATGCATACATGCATTTGCTAGTAACACTCCCAATATTTTAAAACATTGATTCTAGTGTACGGCTTGAAACAACGTTTCAAGTGCTGTTAAGCCTCAGTGAAGGCAGGTGAAAGGTTAGTACAATGAACCCCAAGAAACTTCACAGGTTCTTTCGAATTTGTGCTATGTTTTTAAATAGATCAGATAGTCCCTGTTTTAAGTGTATTACTTTTAGAAACTGGATACAGTTCTGACCATACAAACACCTCTATTATGTAAGGTATTTATTATATTATAAGTTTTACTACACTGTACGTTTTGAGTAACTCAGACTTGGTATCTTTATTAGTGCTCATAAAGTATCCTAGTTTTCAAACTGTCCAATATTGTTAGCAACATCATTTTGTAAAGTTGTATATAATTTCATGAAGCTCTATATATGGATTTTTCTTGGGAGCAATAAATATTTCCCAAAGTAATTTTTTTATTGTAAAAGTAACTGATGAGCTCTTTAAAGTTTTTAGAGAACATAGAAAACCACAAAAATATGTCATTATCTACTCTCTCAAATGCAACCATTAGGGGCTGAGGATATAGCTCAGTAGCTCAGCAGCACAAGTGCCTCCCTGGAAAGCCCAAGGTCCTGAGTTTGATTCCTGGTACACCTACCCCCTATGAAAAAATTAAAAATGCAGCTATTATTAACATGCTCATCAACTGTTTTTTGTGTGTGTGGCCAGCTCAGCCCCCACGTGGAAGTGGGGCTGGCATGGCATATGGTGCTGGAGACTGAACCGCGGTCTCTGCCTACGCTTGCCTAAGCAGGTGCCTTAGACCACTCAGCTATCTCACCAGCCCTCTCATCAACGCTTTCATGGCCTTGATTTTTATGGAGTTGAGCTCTTCCTTGGTAATTTTGTCTCTTTATTGCTGACATGGCACTTAAGACTTGATTTTTTATTTGGTGGGAAATAAATAGAAACAACAAACAATGCAAGATGAGACTCTCTGCCCTCCAGGTGATATTAATGGCTTCCAATATTTGGGGCTCAGAAGAATAACTAAGATGTTTGTTATAAAAACATAGAAAAATGCAGGCTGTCTTAGGGGCTTACCCTGAGCATCCCAGGTAGCATCTTCCCCTCTGGCTCCACATCCTCCCACCCAGGAATCCACTTGGGTCCCCCTGCAAGCTCTTCTTACCCCAGGCACTGGGACTATCGCTTAGCAATAGACCAGGTGAGGGCAGATGGGTGATTTCAATCTTTAGGAAATGGAGAAAATCTAGATAAAGGGCTCAATGCCAGATTTTGATTTTGATTTTCTCCCCAGTCAGTAATAACATAAGCTACTGTATATTATCTTACAATCCAGTCATGATTAAAACCATAATCTGGTGTGGTCCTGATTCCAACCTGTCACAGTAAGGGGATGTTGGCAACTTGGCCACAGCCTTTTTTGGCTGACAAGCTGCAGCTCCCAGACTTCCAGCCTTGGTCTTTTGAATCCCAATCTCTAGCCCCAGCCCCTTTGTCTGTGCAAACCTGCTCTCCTTCTTCCAAGAAAGGCATTGCAAAATGTCAAACAAAAGCATAGCTTTCCTTGGCCGTGTGGAATTGGAAGACATTTCAGCCCAACAGAATGAAAACGGTGATTACAAAACCTTCCTAATTCCTTAGTCAACTCGTCTGAGCCCCAGTCCCAGGTCCTCCGCTGCTGAGTTTTCAACTCGGCTGACAGGTGCTGCGCATTCGGAGGGAAAAGCACGCAGGCCTGGGAGGTGGCTTTGGCTTTCATAAAGGCCACAGGTGTTCTGGTCTGCTCTGCTTCACCCTTTTCACACTTTGCCAGACGACAAAGACTTGATGATGAAGACTGGTTTGCCTTCTGAGCTTCTACATGACGGGAAGGATTTGCTGTGTGAAGCAACCTGCATTTTCTTGCCTGTCTTTCCCCTGGGAAAGTAGAACTCACAAAAGCAGCTCCAAAACTTTGAGTTCTGAAGGTAGTTCAGGCTTAAATCTGGGTAAAGAAAGGTTAAAAAATAAGCACGGTAAAGTTAAAAATGCTTACTGATCAAAGCTTATGCAAAACTGGGATTGGAATTTGCTAGTAGTGACTAGAGAATAGGAAAGAACAAAATTCTATTCGTTCTTTCTTTCTTTCTTTCTTTCTTTATTTATTTTTTATTATTATTATTTTTTTTATTTATGGCCGGCTCAGCCCGCCCTGAGAGCAGGGCTGGCACAGCATGTGGTGCCGGGGATCGAACCTGGTCCCTGCAGCCGCCTGCAGGTGCTTTAGACCACTAAGCCATCTCGCCAGGCCCCTCTATTCGTTCTTTAAAACAAAATTTACTATGAAAAGTGTATCTGTGACCAGCACACACCCCAAGCCAGAGCCTCTCTCAGTACACCAAAGCAAGCCTCCTCGTCTTAACTCTCAGATTGTCCTAAAAACACCCTGGAGTCCTTGTCAGATGACACACAAGCACAAGGATGGTCCTTTTCATATAGCTTCGGTATGTAAGCAACAGTTTCTATCGCTGTCTTAGACCGTGCGGCTGGGCGCACATGACGCTCGTTTGCTTGCTGCCTGCAAGAGCTCACTACCCACAGGGAGACAGGCCTGCGGAGGGCCTAGCAACACTGCCACACTCTTATGTGGGGCAACAAGGCTCTGGAGGTGGGAGACATGGGGCAGAGAGGAGCATTTGCTTGGCCGTGGAGGACAAGAAAAATGTCAACCCGTGGAAATGAGAAGGCAAGGGATTCTACACAGATAACAAGCTTGCAACAGACTTGTTGCAGTTCCTCACATGACCGGCTGGAGGCGCTTTTCAGCTCAGGCCTGAAACAGAATTGGCTACATTCTTGCTGTTTCCGTTGCTCCCTGCCTGTGGTGTTTTTCTAAAGTGTTGATGAATATCAAGGTCCCAAAGCATCAGCAAGCAGCTTCTCAGATCCCTAAAGAGAACAGGGAGCTTGAAGGTGCAGCAGGTATGCCTGGACTGCAAAGAATTCTGCTCAGAGTGTCCCTCCGTGTGCAATGCTTTGTGTCTCTCTTCCAAAACCATGTGGGTGCTACAGGGTCAAGAGCTGAGGCACTTACTCTTTTTTTCTTTTTTGAAACAGAGTCGACATTGTAGGTTTAAAAGCTGGGTGTCATGTCTGTGACCCTGCACCCAGAAGCTGAGGCAGGAAGCTCATGAGTTGGGGGTTAGCCTGTGCAATGTAACTAGTAATTTCTGTCTAATAAAAAATTAGTGTGTACTCACCCACATTATTCACTAACCCTCACGCCCTGCAATTTTGGGTTCTTCCCCAAAGTCAAACTGACCGTTGTTGTGGTTTGTGTCTGTTTGTTGTGGTTTGTTTGTCCCCGCAAAGCCTGATGCAGTTGTGGGGTGCATTTCCAGAAGTTGTGATTAATTCATGACCCAATGCTGGGATTATGGGTGTGAGAGCTGCTGGGATTATGAGTGCTGCCCCCACGGATAGCCGAAATGTGGTCTAAGGAAGGGAGAGAGGCCTGCTCTCTGCCACCACTGCTCCACCCTTTTTGCTCATGCTGCTTTGCTGTTTTATACCGCCATGAACTGCTGCCTTCTGCCATGTGCCTCTCTGTCTTGGAGCCAGCTGATTACTAATAGGGTCTGGCCCTAGTATGAATTGCTAAAATCATCATGGTGGTCCATTAATATGCCTGATGCCCGTAAAACAAAGGTCCATCTTCCCCAAGGCCACTTCCCTCTTCTCCAACTGAGCCCAAGACATACTTTACTTCCACCCTTCTCACCGCCTCAGGGAAGACCCCAACCAGCTCTGTCAGGTATAGCCAAACATTCTCTCCCAAATCCACCCCTGGCAAAAGGCCATAAAAGCCTCATTGTCCCTTTGTTCCAATCAAGAGAATTTCTCATCCTTCCTCACATTCTCTCTGGTGTCCTCAAAGAAAATAAAGCCCCTTTCCCTTCTTCCCTCTGCCTGTTTCCCTGCTGTACCAGTACCTATCAGTTACCTACTGAAACATCCACAGACTGAGCTGAATACATCTCCCTTCTTTAGCTTTGGGTGCTGGGCATTTTGTCTTAGCACTGAGTGAAAAGCAAACAAGATGGCCATGAAAACAAAACTTTTCAATCAGTTCAGGACATCAAGGCAGCCAGGGCACCACAACTAAAGACACAAAAGAGATCTTCCAGAACTGCTTCAGAAAGAGGCAAGAATAAGGGAAATAGTGTGTTTGAAGTGAGCAAGAGAATGTTGAAGAGGATTAGTGTGTCTTTTACTGCAATAAATTATTTAAAAATTGAGTATTCCCCATGCTTTGGGATCACACCTCATAGTTATCCTATACCTTTGGCCAGGATTCTTCTCTTCAGAGGGCCTTGCTTGTCTTCATGTGCAATTTGAGGGTCCTGTCCTTTCCCTCATCCAGCTAAGAGCTGTCACAAGGGTTACAATGGAAGAATCAGGGACCAACTTAGATATTGTCTACTGTACCCCTTACTTTACCAGTGAGGAAAGTGGGACCCTCAGAAAGTAAGTTGTCTAGCCAAGGCTCTCCAGAAAGCCAGCATCTGAATTGGGGCTGCAACCTGTTCTCCAGGAGAGAAGCCTCTTCTTGTCAGCAGGCTGATGAGCTATATGTGACAAACCACAACACACTGTGTAAATGTCATCTAAGGTCAGCTCTCTTCTTAGTGGCTAGACTTCATTCTGCCTGTTGTTTCTTTTTCTGAAATTCTGTCTCAAATGGGTGAAGCTCAAGCCTTTCAGGTGTTGAAAGAAGGGTAGGAGTATGTGAATTATGCCTGCAAGGGTGGGCCTCCAGCCCTAATCCCCTCCTGGCCACCAACTGCTCCTGGCACTATGACCTTGCCCCCCCATCAGGAATGCAGGGAATTAGCCTTGCGCATAAGGCCACTTGACCTTCTTTGGGGTGACATGATGGTGAGGGTTGGTGGGGGTGGGAGCTTTTAGCTCCAAGTAATTCATACCTCTATTGGGTAAACATTCTTTAAGCCTACACATCACTCTCAAATATTTGTCCCCCTGACTGGCACTTCATTCTTCCAAAGTTCTATGAAACTAGAAAGCAACTTATGAGTTTTCCAATCAAAGTTTTCCACAAATGCAAAACAAAATGTCTTCTTAATATCACTAAAAATAAAACAAGAGAATATGCGCTGTTAAGGAACAAGGCCAGCTGAACTCTGTGGGAGGACGGTAAGTTATCTGAATTAGCAGGAGAAGGCAGAAGGGGCATAGTCACCTTACTCTAAAATAACTAAAGACTCATACCCTATCATCCTTTTCACAGATCTACAGATACCAAAATTTAAAAAATCGTAAAACTCAGTAGAGTTTAAAGGAACCGCCAATCAATTTTCACTTAAAGCAAATGAGATGGTCAAGAATAAGGTGCCACTTGCAGAGGGGTTCCCTGTGAGGTCTTGTCAGGTATGAGCCAGATGTTCTGATCCAGCTGCAGTGCAGAGAATATGTCAAGCAGAATTAGCAGCCTGCCCCTTCCGTGCAATATTAGTAACAACCTAATCTGATTACAGTGGAAGTTGCTGGCTACTCTTCACCTTTTGGCAGCAGTTGTCTTAGTTGTAAGTGCTACAGTTAACTGGAAAACAGGAAGTCATTAGCCAGGAGCACTAATCCACAGGACAACTTCTGCTGTCTCTTATCTGAATTCCTCCAGCAGCAGCACTGGTGGAGAAAGTACTTTTTCAGCACAGCCTAGTAGGGCAGAGAGGTGGAATCCTACTGTCTCCCTTCTGAAGCATTGTCAGTAAAGAGGAAAGAAAAAAAAAAAGAAAAGAAAAAAAAAGGAGGAAAGACTATCAATGCTTCTTTCAAAGCCAACATGCAATGGAGAGGCTAAGCAGAAGTGCGTGTGGTGTAGCAAGAGTAATACGAAGGGAAGGGAATGGTCCTGAAGGCAGGGAGTAATTGAGAAAATTCATGCAGGAGATACAAGTTGAGTCAAGAAGGACTCTGAAGGGCCAGCCTTTTAAATAGCTCAGCAGATTAAAGCACCTGGAAGTAGATGCAGGGGATGAGGTTTCGATCCCTGGGGCCTGCCATTAGATCCTCAGATCCCCAGGCCTGCCATTGGATCTCTGGGCCTGGCCATGCTGGCCGCACCGCCTGGGACGCATTGAGCTGGCAATTGAGACTGGGCATGGTGGCTTGTGACTGTAATCCCAGCTCTTGGGAGGCTGTAAAAAGGTAGATCACTGCTTGAGTCCAATCTAGTACAGAGACTCTGAACATTCTGTAGACCCTTCCTTAAAATACAAAACAAACAAAACAAAACAAAACAAAACAAAACAAAGAACAAGTACTCTGAAGGGTGCAGAGTTGAGGATGGCAAAGGCCATTTCAATGTAGGGAACAGAAAATGTATGGGCCTTGGGGAAAAGGTGGAAGGAGGAATGGGAGCAGAGCCTGTGCACCCCTCAGATCCTGGGGAGTTCAGCAC
Source organism: Myocastor coypus (assembly GCA_004027025.1). Taxonomy (NCBI): domain Eukaryota; kingdom Metazoa; phylum Chordata; class Mammalia; order Rodentia; family Myocastoridae; genus Myocastor; species Myocastor coypus. The sequence goes on along the minus strand of PVJA010002007.1, from coordinate 61,953 downwards.
ATGGGGAAGAGAACACACTTCTCCCACAGTGAAGCCTTAGCTGTAGCCTCCACAGGGTTCTCTGCAGAACAGCAGTGTTCCATCCAGCATGGCCTCTTAATGTTTCGGGCTAACACCTCTGAGGGAAGGCTTTTCACCTTCCAAGCTCCATCAGTTTGTTTCTGGTTTTAGTCCAGTACTGACTATGTTCCCATCTTTAGGGAAAGTACTTCACTTCTCTGAGGTTGGTTTTTCAACTATAAAGTGAGAGGCAAATGAAAACATCACACGCCAGTGAAGTCCACATGTGAGGCACGAAGCACAGGCCTTGCATGGGACAGGGGTTCTGGTACTAGTGTACCTGAACTCTGATCTGGAATGAGGGTGACCTGCCCCTCACTGGACCCAGGAAGGGAGACTGGGTCCTCCTGCTGCTGTTTCCCTTTGTGTGAAGCTGCCTGCCTGTGCTCCATCCACAGACTTGGCCAGCTCCTGGGCTATTTACTGTTCCTAGTTGGTTGATGGGATCTGGAGGGTATGGGGCAGTTGTGCCATGCTGCTGGTCCCTCAAAAGGAGCTGTTTCCTCTGCACAGAAAGGGGAATAATGTATGCTTGTGATTCAGCTCTGCCATCAATGAGATTTCTGGTCACGCTCCAAGCTTGTGGAACTTGGAGACCAAGGTTGTGCGCACATTATCTGGGGAGATGGCTGCTCTCTCCTCCGGCTACCATGGTTAGAGCCCTGGGTATTATGGAAACAGTTTTGTCTGGAGCTAAAAAGTTGGGTTCAAAAATATTCCATATAGTCAAATACAATCACATGGAACTAAGGTTACACGTATGTTCCCTATGTTCCTTTGCATCTGACAAACTACCTTACAGAGATTCACTTTTTATTTTGAAATAACTTCCAGACTGATAGAGAAGTTGTCAGATTAGAAAAAGCATCACTGACCTCCTTTACTTAGACTCATGATTTCAACATATTTTTGCCATTCTGTTTAAGCCACATCTAACCTATTTGACTGTTAGTTGCATACATCACGTTCCTTAAGTCTTAAAAATTTCAATGTATTTGCTAAAAACAAAGACATTTCGTGGGTAACTAGAATACACCCAAAAGAGGTAACCACAGGTACAATAAATTTAGCCAACCATTGTCTTGATTTCACTTGTTATGGATTTTCCTAATAATGCCTTTTCCAGTCATTTTCCTTCTCAGGCCACAGTGCAGTCTGGAATTATGAATTACATTTCCCCGAGTGCTTGTTTCAACTGCTTGATCTAGAACAGTTCTCTCAGCCTCTCTTTGTCCTTCATAGACATTGAGATTTTTGGATACTATTGGCTTTCTTTTTTTTTTTTTTTTTTCATAGAATGTTTTTCATTTGAAATTTTTCTGCTTCCTCATCAGTTTAGATTTAGGCTTTCATTCCAGGCTGGGCCAGTCTATGCGTGATGCTGTGGCCCTCAGGGATGCAGTGACGCCGACCTACAGGTGCAGGGTCCACTTGCTGCCCATTAGTGAACTTTTCACTCATGGCGAACTCGGTAAAGGCGAGGTCTGCCTTCTCCACTACATAGTAATCTACTCTTCTCTTGCAATGAATAATAATCTGAATAGGCATTTTTTTTCTTTTTGTGGTAGCAAGTCTTGAATTGAAAGCCTTTATGCTGAGCTACTTTCTCATCTCTTTTTATTTTAATCTTTTTTTTTTCTTTTTATTTTTATCTTGAGCCAGACTCTAAGTTGGCATTCTACCATAAATGAGAACCCCTTTCTTTTCAGGATCTAGTCATTCATTTATTACTGATTAATTTATTATAGTCACAGACTCCTAAGTCTGTTTGTTTGTGACAAGGTCTTGCTTAGTACTTCCAGCTGGCCTTGAAGTCACTATACAGCCTGGGTTGGCCTTGAACACACAGTGATCCACCTGCCTCAGCCTCCTGAGTGCTGGAATTACAGGTGTGTGACCCCACACCTGGGCCTTATTTTTTTAACAGTTGGTTATTTGTTAGTTTTTTTTATTATTTTGATGCTCAAATTGCTCCCCATTTTTTTGACCAGAGCCTCTTCAAGTTGAACGCTTGTCTTTTGGCAGCCCTCCCACTTTTTTCTTTTCTTTCCATTTATGTATTTGATACAGGGTCTTACTATACAGCTCTTGGACTTGTGGTGATCCTCCTGTTTTCAGCCTCCCCAGCACTGGGATTACAGGTGCGTACCACCACTCTCAGACTCAGTCCCCAGATCAGTGTGTCTTGGGGGCAGGGCCAGTGGGGTATGTGAGACTGGGTACCAAACCCCGGTCCTTGCACTTGCCTAAGCAGGTACCTAGTCTGCTGATCTATCTTGTCAGCCACTCAAACACCTTTTTGAGCACATCACAGCACTGCTGCAAGCCCATTTTATAGAGGAAAAATATGAAAATAGAAAAATGAAAGGGACCCTCACAGATTAATCCGGATATTTGTACATTGGCAATTGTAGATATAAATTAAGAGTAGGGGTCTGGCAGGATGGCTCAGTGGTCTAAAGCGCCTGCTTAGGAAAGCTTAGGCAGCTGCAGGGACCGCGGTTCAATCCCCAGCACCACATGCTGCGTCAGCCCTGCCCTCAGGACAGGCTGAGCCGGCCATAAAAATAAATAAATAAATAAACAAACAAAAAGTTCTGAAACAAGAAAAAAAATAAACAAAATTTTAAAAAATAAATTAAGAGTAAATTATTCTGAGTGCAAAAGCCAGAAAAAACAATCATGCATAGAAAACATAGCTAGAAGAAAATACTGGAAGATTCAAAGGCATTTTATAAAAATTCTGAGAAATTTTCATATTGCACTTTTTTCATACATCCTAAATTTTTAATTTTTTCTAGCACACCTCAATAGCATGCAGTGCTTAAATCCCTTGTGTGCAGCTGGTTCGTGGCCCTGGCATGTGTGAATTCCTTTCTTCATCCCCTCTCTCTCCCTGGCCTCCTTCCTCCATCTCTTGATGCCCTTCTCATTTGAGAAGCTCCATCTTTCCACCTTTTATTATTCACCTTTTATTTTGCTCTTTACTTACATTTTGAGTTTTCACATAGGAGCAACCATGCAATATTTAATCTTATGTGTCTGATTTATTTGACTTAGCATTGTGGTCTTAAAGTGCATCCATTTTCTAACAAATGACACTCATCTATCTTTATGGCAGATTCGTGCTTCAGTGTGCAAAAGCACTACATTTTCTTTAGCCATTCATCTGCTGATCAACATACAGACTGCTTCCAAGATTCAGCTCTTATGCATTGCGCTGCTATGAACATGGATATGCATGCATCACTGTTGTAGGAAGGTAAATTAGACAGAAATATTATAGGCAGTCAGACAGGGCCAGGCTCTCAAGGAGACAGCACAGAAGACAAGATACCTTGTAACTGGGAAGGAGGCAGATGTTCCTGCTGTGGGCCAGACCTAAAGATCAAAGAGCGAAACAAATGCTGACCTCCTCTAAAGATAAGCATCCAGGATTGATCATCACCTTGAGGAAGCCACGAAGAGCCACTAATCCAACGCTACCAGCTGGCTACCAGATAAACTCTTGTTCTACATTTATGCCCACTTGTTATGTGACTCACTTCTCCATTCAGTCCTGGATTTAATCAATTTAATCTGAGCAATGGTGCTTGTAGCCTCATTGGTTGACCATGGTTTTGTCCTACCTGATGCCCACCTAAGCGACTTCCCATATTCTCCACCTTAAACTGACCTCACCACATGGTTTACTCTTAAAAGTCCCAGACAGCTTCTCAGAGACAATCCACTTGGGCCCCCCTTCTTTTTTTTTTTTTGGGGGGGGGGACCGGGGTTCGAACTCACGACCTTGCACTTGCCCAGCAGGCACTTGTGCCTCGGAGCTATCTCCCCAGCCCCAGGGCCCCCCTTCTATCCCTCTCACACAGAAGCTTTCTTTCCCCCAACAAATATTCTGCTCTTAGCCTCTGTTTGTTCCTAAAATTCATTCTCCATTTTTAGAGAACACAAACTTGTCTCAGGTATCTTTCAGGTTGGAAGTTTCATTCCCCCTATACTATCATCACTATAGTATGATATCACTAATTCTTTTAGGAAGATACCCAGAAGAGTAGCTGGGAGAAATGAAATTCTAGTTTTCGTTTTTAAAGAATATCTATAATTATTTCTATAGTAGCTATAATAGTATATACTCTCACCAATGAGGTAAAAGGCTCATTTTTCCATGTATTCTAAATTTTGTGTTGAGAACATATTACGTATATTTATATTGGGAAAAAAATCACTTAAAAGATTTCTCTCTCTCTCTCTCTCTCTATTTCTCTCTCTCTCTCTCTCTCTCTCTCTCTCTCTCTCTCTCTCTCTCTCTTTCTCTCTCTCTCTGCAATAGGAATTAAACTGAGGGCCTTGAGTCAGTAACCTACCCCAGCCCTTTTCAATAGTTATTTTGAGCTGGGTATGGTGGCACACACCTGTAATTCCAACACTTAGGAGGCTGAGACAACAGGATCGATGTGAGTTCAAGACCAGCTTGGCCTACAAAAGTTAGCTCAAGGCCTGTCTGAAATGCATAGTGAGACCCTGACTCAAAAAGACAAAAAAAAAAAAAAAATTATTTATTTTGAAACAGAGTCCAGCTAAACTGTCTGGGCTGAGCTCAAACTTGTTGTCCTCCTGCCTCAGCCCCCCAGGTAGCTGTGATTACAGGCATGTGTCAACACAGCCAGTTAAGGGTTTCCCTTTTTTGAGAAAAATGGAGCAGGCCAGCTCTGAGAATACTGCAAAATGGATTAGCAGGTATGTTAAAAACAACTAATGAGAGACAGGGGAGATAGCTCAGTGGACTAAGCACCTGCTTAGGCAAGTGCAGGGACCAGAGTTTGATCCTTGGTGCCACATGCCATACCAAGCCTGCCTGAGACACACTGAGCCAGCCACTGACCCTGGGCATGGTGGTGCCCTGTGGTGGTACATGCCTTTAATCCCAGCTCTGGGGAGGCTGAAGACAGGAGGATCACTACAAGTCTGAGCTTCACAGTGAGACCCTGTACCAAATACATAAAACAAAACAAAACAAACTTAAATTTAAAAAGACTAATGGACACAATTCACACTTCTAGAAGTACAGCTCTGTGCTACAGACTCCTGTGGAACCAGGGCTGAGACACTGGGGCTCCTGTCCTATTTCATCCTATCTCCTAGAAAACTGATCATGTCCTTGCTTTAGGCCTTGATCTGGAGAAGGGCATAATAATTTCTTCTTAAATAAGCAGTGTAATGAGGCCCTTTAACACACACACACACACACACACATACACACACACACACACACACACACACCCCACACAATGGTAAATGGTTTTCTTAAAGAGCTTTTGAAAAAAATAGTTGCTTAGCACCTTATTGAAAATCTAAAGTTTTATCAGTTTCCTTTTAAAAGAGCAGCCAGGGGTCCAACCAGATGCCTTTTAGAGGTCCAAGCAAGCTGAGTGGGCTCTGTCACATAGCTGGTAACCATTACCCACAGCCATTCTAGTCAGGATTCTCAGAAGCAACCCCAGAAGGAGTCTGGATGTTCACTATAAGGAAGTGCTCTTGGGAAAATGAGAAAGGGAGTGGAAAGTAGGACAGCAAGGGAAGGAAGGCCCAGCAAGGGCACTTTATCAAATTAGCCACACATTGAACAACTGTCATTTAACCCCCTCTGGGAACTTTGGTGGAAGCCACACCCCAGTGTGGTCTGGATCAAGCGCAAGAGAGCTAGAGCACTTACACTTCAGCCTCTGGTAAAAGGTGTCAGCTGGACAATTCCCAAGTGCTTCCTGGGGTCCTGTGTGGGCAGGCAAAATGGACACAGCAGCCCTGAGCTCTGCCCTCTGACAAAGAGATACTGCTGTGATCACAGGTGGCCCCAAGTGCTAAAGGACCATGAGGAGATGTGGACAGAGCCCTGACAGCATCACTCAAAGGGGACTGAGGCCTTTAAGGCTGGGCATTCAGAAGAGAAAATGTGAGAGCCTGACACACAGCACAGACCTTCACAGGCACCACAGTCAGGTGCGTGGAGACTAGGTCCAGAGAGGGACCTGCCCAGGGTCCCCAGGTAGCAGAGCTGGACTCCAAGCCTCATCCATCTGACTCCAAAGCCCATGCACCTTTTCAGACATCACAGTTGCCTCACTACTCTTGGGCTAATAATGCTTTGTTTAGTAACCACAAAACCCTATAGACTCCATCCACCTTAAGAAATCCCAGCGTTCATCCCCTGCCCCCCCCCTACCGTGGGTGTCCTGGAGGTGGAGGCATGGCCCTTTCCACCGCACTCTCTCTCCCACGTCCTCTTGAATTCATCCAACACAAGGCACCAGCAAGGATTGAATGAACTTATGAACTTCAGAGACAGACAAAGAGAGAGACACCCATGTCTCAGCTACAGGGTGGCCTGTCTCCTGGCTGCAAAGACAGTATTAGTGATTTGGGGAGAGTCAGCTAGATAAACAAGCACCATCCCAAACAAAAAGCCCTGTGAGCTCATCGGCTCTCTTCTTTGTTGTCCTTTATTGTTCTCACAGGCAGTTTCCCCACATCCTGAGTTTTGAACATGAGCAAACACGTGAAGGAACCAACACAGGAGCGCAAGTCACGCAGACCTCACATCTAGCCTGGCAGTGGTGGTTGGATCCGCAGTTCACAGCTAGCCTGGACAGCCGAGGGCTTCTGGGTAAGACACAGTCTCTTCAGGTCTAAGCATCCTCATTCATAAGACGCAAAGCCACAGCCACCCACGGTGTCATTGTGAGAGTCGATGGCATATCTAAAGGGCATCATAAAATGTCAAGCTCACTGTACATATAACATTTGTGCATGATATTTATAAAACAAGATGTAGTTACTCTCCTTTTCTCTAGATCATTGAGCCAATATCTGGAGCACCCAACCCAGTGAAGAGTTAGGGTGTGCAAGATAAGGCTTCCAGGAACTTGCACAAGACAACGTGAACTGAGGCACTTGTCTTATAATGAAGCAACCAAGCTCCAGCGCCCAGCACGTTTTTTGTTTGTTTGTTTGTTTTGTTCTGTTTTTACAAACTTTGTTATTGTGTCTGATATCTCCAAGAGGCAAACAAAGACTCAAGAAATAGCAGCTGACCCCAGCAAAAAAGCAGTTTTAGCTGCTTTGACAGAAGAAATTCCCAAAAGAGTATAAATGGCAGCTGTATTCACTCAAAATCATAGCCTACACATTCTAGGGGGCCCTGCTGTCAATAAAAACACAAGATACAAAGAACAAAGTTGCTTTAGGATGTGTTCTCCACACTTAGGAGGGCACCAACAGCTGGCAGAAAAATTAGCAGAAATACTCAGTAGCATTAGCAACTAAAACAAAAAGCACATATAACATCAATAAGCTTCATGATGCTTAAATCAGTCTGTATTTTCTGAAATGCAAACACTGCATCAACAGAAAACTATATAAATGTTTCCAAATAAAGAAAAGGTAAAGTGAACTTTGATTCCATAAAATACAACATCTGCATCAACTGGTAGTGGAAACTTCGAAAAATGTACAGGAAGATGGAAAGTTGCTTGTGATATGTTCCATGAGAAGCCAGAAGACATTAAACTGTATATTTAGGATACAACTACCTCTTCCTTTATGCATCCAAGTGCAGTGGCCAACATCCGTATGCCTAAATCCCTATGCCTAAGAAAAAGATAGTAGAAAGAATGTTGGGCTGTGGTCCTTGCCATCTCCTCTCAGGACTTTACGTAAAGATTAGGAAGTTGAGGCCAGGTAGCAGGTGCTGTTAAGAAGTTGTCCTTACAGTCCGTAAGTCCCAAGCACAGCTCTGTCATTCTCTTAGTCTCTGTGGTCTGAAGCGTTCTGAGAAGGGGCAGAGGGGAGGACCTGGCAACTGCATCAGAAGGACGGGCGGCGGAGGCACCTGGACCTCCGGCCTCAGCATGCACCGTCTGGGCAGCAGAGCCTATCTCTGCCAGTCCTGGGAACAAAGGCAGATTAGACACAGTGCTCACTCTCACAGGGGGTATGGAAGGAAGAGCTGTTCTCTGCCTGAAAGGGGCCAGCAGGGAGGAAGTAGCCTTGGGCCCTTGGGCCCTTGGGCCAGGGTGATGTGGTGGAATAGGAGCCTGCCAGCTTTTAAAAGCTGGCTGCTAAGTTTCAAGGAATCTCACACACCAGTGATCAGATGCTGATATGGAAAATAAATCCAAGAAATTAATAACTCAATAAATAATATTTGAAACAAATACTCAAAACTCATCATATCTTTTTTAAAAAAACTATATTTCCTATCATCCGTGCTTCTGAGGTTTTTTAGGTCTATCATATTTATGTGGTAGAAATACTGTAAAATGATGTGCTGTTGTGCATGCCTTCCCAATTCTGTATTATCCTGATGACAGCTTAAAACTGGCCATCATTAGAACTGGCCAGATAGCTCAGCAGACAAAGTGCCTGCTTTGGCAAAAGTAGGGATCAGGGTTTGATCACTGGTCCTGTATGCTGGACCAGCCCTGCCTCTGGGACGTGCTGAGCCTGTGACAGAGTCCTGGCATGGTGGCACACACCTGTAATGCCAGCACTGGGAAGGCTGAAAACAAGAGGATCCCCACGAGCTTAATCTGCATAGTGAGACCCTGTACCAAATACATTAAAAAATGAAAGAAAAAAAATGGTTTCCATGGTGGCATTTACCTCAGGGCAACGAGCAAATGCTACAAGTCAAGATTTGACTTAATGTTTCATTGATTATCTAGAGTCTAGGCATTGGAGGTAGAAGGAAATATTCATGGTGCGAAATAAGTTTAAAAGTCCTAAGCTCAGAGCAGCAGTGTGCACCTATAGCACCAATTCACTGGGACACTGAAGCAGGAGGACCATTTGTGCCTAGGAGTTTGAGACCAGCCTGGGGAACACAGCAAGACCTCATTTCTTTAAAAAAAAAAAAAAAGTCTGTTGTGTCTTTTATCATTATGAATAGCACAAAAAATATAAAGAAATTCTTCAGGACTGGGAATATAGCTCAGCGGCAGAACACTTGCCTCCAGGGTTCAATCCCTTGCACAGAAAAAAAAATCCCTCTAGCATTTAAAATGATTATCTAGTTCAGTAAAAAAAAAAAAATTCTCATATCACTGGTAAATGAGTAAAATTTCATTATAATAATTGTTTTCATTATTTCGTGCTTTCTCTTAATAGTTCATGTAAACAAAAGTATGAATCAATATTTGGAAAAGAATTATTTTCTGTGACATGTGCCATGGTAACCATTTTCAGTGACTAAGCATTTGTTTGATTTTCATATTACTATTGCTGATGATAAAACTGCAAAAATCATTAGTGAGTTTTGTAAGAAACAGCTTCAGTGAAGTTAAAGGTGTGTGGAACTTACGATGAAGAGTATTGCCCAGTTCTAATTGTACGTTTCTGTGTACACATGCCTCCTGTTAGGAAAGCCTACTAAAGACATATACAGCTGTATACGCATACATCTTTTGGGGGCAAGCCATCATCAAACACAATATGGTACTGGCTAGGCAGGAAGACACAGGGCAGGAGTGTGCTGGGGAAGAAACACTGGAGATTATAAAGTGGGTTTGGTAACAGAGTGACTCTGTGGGAGAGGAGGTGGCTGCTATCCCCTGGGCCAGCCTCCACACTGCCCTGGTTCCCTGGCCCTGTCCTTGCCCAAACAGCTCTAAGGAGGAATCCCTGGGTGGGGTCCTAACCTTCCACTGAGCTGCTGTAGGCTGGGCTGACTGAACTGGACCACCCCAGGAGGCAATGCCTTGGAGCCTTGCACCTTCAGACATCCCTGAGGTGGAGCCAGTCAGAACTGGGAGAGCCAAAAGATTCCTTCACAGGATGCAATGCCAGCCTTCTCTGAGTCAAAGCTGAAGAATGGGGGAATGGGACAGTGAGAGGAAGTCCCGGCAGGCTGAGCAGAGTGCGGGGACTCTGGCACAGCCACAGGAATCTGTGCTGCTGTCCTTCGAGGACACACACAGCCTTCTAGTGGATCAGTCTTGTAATTCTTCCCTGCAGTCCTTCCCTGAATCTTGAATCCTAGTGAGACAAAAAGATCAGCAAACTCACACCTGCCTCACCTTTCCTGACGTTATGGCTGCCTTACTACTTTCATTATCTGTCTTTAAAGCTGAGTCTAGTCAGGATCTTCCTTCAACCCTCACCCTTTTTTCTGTTCTTGATATTTTTTGTGTCTTTTATTTTTCTTCTCTTTGTTATTCCTAAGGCTGTTCTATTTTGTTCTCTTTTCTAATAAATGGCTTTTAACTTGTTACTCATCTGTACTAGCTTTTGGTTTGATTTGGTTGTTTCTATTTGGTATCAATTTTTAATTTTTTTAGTCTGTTTCTTCTACTTCTCTTTTTCCTTCTCCTTTTCCCTCTCCTCCTCCTCCTAGTCCTCCTTCCCCTCGTTGTTCCCCTTGGGTTTACTTGACTTTATTTGCACTAGTCTCTTGTACTGAAAGGTTAGTTAATACCACTTCTTGTTACTCATTTGATTTTAATAAGGAATATAGTTAAAGCTATAAATTTTCTTCTGAGTACTGCTTTGGCAACTACCCACAATTCTGATGTCCATCCATCCAACAGGTATTTTTCCAGCTTTACTGAGGTATGACTGACAAGTAACAATTATTTACATTTAGGGTATGTAACATAGTGGGGTTTTTTTTACTTATTTATTTTTAATATATTTGGTTGTTGCAGGGTCTCACTATGCATCTCAGACTCGTGGTGATCCTCCTGCTTTCAGCCTCTCTAGCACTAAGATTACAGGCATGCTCCACTACACCTGGAACTGGTGGTTGGCTCAGCCCAAACGCTATGGCCAGAGCTGGTGTGCCATGTGCTGCCAGGGATTGAACTGCAGTCCCTGTGATTGCCTAAGCAGGCACTTTAGCCCCCTGAGCTATCTTGCCAGCCCCTGTAATGTGGTGTTTTGATATGTGTAAAATGCTTACCACAAGCAAGCTAATTAATAAATCCATCATTCACACAATTACCTTTTTGTGGGGTAGGGGTGACCTTAGTAGCATTTGAGGATAATTTAAATATTTGTAGCACAGTATTATTTACTATAGTCACCATGTTGTGCATTAGGCCTCCAAAACTCACTCGTCTTATGTCCTTGGACCACTGTCTCCCTTCCCCTCACCTGCGCATCCTCCACCCAGCCCATGGAACCACATCTCCTTTTTAAGTATTGTGAAGTTGGATTTCTTAAGATTCTACATATATGAGGCATAATCAAAGTATACAGTGAATATTTTTTTTAGTTTATTGGTACATTTTAAATATACATAATGATCAAAATCAGCACAGGGACTTTGTATTTGTATGTGACATATCATTTTTTAAATCTTATTAATTTCAACAAGAAATAGCAATGAGACTGTTTCAGAACCTATCAGTAGGACAGCCACAATAATCAATACAATGCTTACTGTTATCTTCATAGTAGTTGTTCAGAGTACAAGATGCAGACATGATAACTTTTCTAAACACTATTGGCACAAATATTTCTTCTCATTGAACTAAGAGAAAGTAGTTGTATGTATAGTCCAATATTCCATTATAGCAGTGGGTTATCAGCAGAACTGGCAATGTCAGAAGCTGTTGACTTGAGCCTTTTACAACTCATCATACTAGTCTGACTCTACTTTTTATGCCTCATGGTTAAACTTTTCTGCTGGGTGATTAAGGCCAAGTTAAAGCAAGACCTATGTAATAAAACATGTAACTTTTGTATCTGACAAGGTCAGTCAAATGCCCTCAGGATTTAGCTTGAAACCATGTACAGCGTTCTGTAGAACTTTTGTACAGTGAGTGTTTAAATAAAAATATTTACTACAATAGAGGACACAGTGTCATTAATTCCCATCAAAATACTTCCTCTTGCTTCCCACACACTTATCCCATCATTCTTGCCACTTTCTGAAACAGTTCCAGAAGCCTCTTTATGGGTATCTTTATGAAGTATGGTTAAAATCTGTGGAGAATGCTGTTGCTAAGAGCCACCCAACAGAAAAGTGAGCTTATAAAGCTATCATGGTATGTACTCAGCTAGCTTATTCAGCAGGTCTGGCAGTGTGTATTCTGACTCTTCACTGAAGTCGTAATAACCATGAAAGGTCAATGCTTTGAATTCACTGAGGATGATGAGGAAACCATAACAGCACAACTAAAGACATTCATGAAAGAGGACTTCCAGAGCTGCTTCAGAAAGTGGCAGGAACCCTGCAATAAGTGTGCATCTTCCACTGCAATATTTATTTATTTATTTATTTATTTTCATTTATGTATTTGGCACAGGGTCTTACTATGCACAACTTGGGCTTGGAATGATCCTCCTGTTTTCAGCCTCCCCAGCTCTGGGATTACAGGTGTGTACCACCATGCCCAGAATCACTTGCCACTCGGGTTGTCCCAGGGGTAGGGCCAGTACAGCATGTAGGACTGGAGATTAAATCCTGGTACTTACACTTGTCAAAACAGGTGTTTAGTTCACTGAGTTATCTCACTGGCCCTGCATTAATTTTTAAAAACTATATTCACTAGAGTTTTGATTATACCTCTTTAAGTGAGATCACGTAGTTCAGCAAATAATTTATTATGCACTAGGAGCTAAGAAATGGTGCTCCTATTATCTTTGAGTTCTGAGCAGTGTAATTTCTTTCCTTTTTTCAAATATATTTTAGTACAAGGTCTATAGGGTCTCACTACACAGATCAGACTCGTAATGCTCCTCCTGTTTTCAGCCTCCCAAGCACAGGAATTGCAGGTTGTGTACCACCACACCCAGTCTTTGAGTAGTGTAGTTTCTGTTTGGATTTCTTTTTTAACTCAACATCTATTTACAAATGTATTTCCATAGCCTGGTGTCTTAATTTCAGAAGGGGAGTTATTTTTCGACAATTGAGTTCAATTGCTTTGTGATCTGGCCAGCAAATATGCTTTGCTTGATATAAATGTTTGGAATCTCTTAAGGTTTGCACTATATAGTATTTTTCCTCACTTTTTAAAAAAAATTGGAGAATAATACACACTGAATAAAGTGCACAGATATGAGCTGTAAAACTTGGTGAATTTTCACCGGTGTGTATATCTACATCCCCGCCACCTGGCTTACAGGCAAACATTTCCAGCACCATAGAAATTTTCTTCTTGCTCCCACCCAGTTGCATCTCTCTGAGGTGTCATCAAAATTAAGGTTATCATTTATAAAAACTTTACACTCTTTTAAATGGGATCGTACAACAAGTATTTTTTGGCCAGTGACACAGCTCCATGGAATAAGCATTTGCCTGCCAAGCACAAGGTCCTGAGTTTGATTCCTGATACCAAAAATATATGCTTTTTGCATCTTGATTCTCACATTTGGCTGAAGATTCAGACTTTTGCACAGGCAAATTTCATTTTCACTCAGGCACAGCTGTCCATTGTTCAGATAAGTCCTGATGTGTTTATCCTCCAAACTGTTAAGGGATCCTGAGGTTGTTAATCTGTGGCTCCTGAAAATGACACTGCTGTGAACATTCTTGTAAATGTCTTCTAAAACAGGCATGTGTGTATCTGTTATGTAACTCTCTGGTAGTCCTAACTTTGAATTTTGACAACCAAGTGCGATTGTTCATTTTTTTACTTCTCTACAGTAATGTTGATTTAAAAGTGTTAATGTTTAATTGTTTGATCAATCTTATATACCTATATGTATTAATCTAAACTGATCTGATGATGAAAATATGTAATATAACCATTGTTAATTTTAAACAATAAAATATTAAATTAAAAAAAGAAGAAAATAAAAAAAATAAAAATTGGTGATAGCTATCAGCAATTGCCTTGACTCTAAGGGAATATTTTGAAACAAAGATTACAAATAGACCTTTGCAACTTGCAAGATAAAAAAAACAGCAATCAATTAACATTTAGAACATTAAAATATACTACAAAAAGAAAAAACAACTTATTTGGATCAAGGTAGGACACAAAAATGAATCTCGTCATATGTGACAATGTGAGATACATCAGGGCTACTACCCTTACTTGACCCTTCCTGGCCGCGTAGTGTTTAGATCTGGAAGAATCCCAGATCTCAGATCTCTCAGGTGATGAAACTTCTCCTTCAGAATCATCTGGTGCATATGTTAGAAATGTACAGCCAGGACTGTGATGCAGCTCAGTGGCCGATTGCTTGCATAGTATGTAGGTGATACAGTCCTACTATGGGCTCATCCTTGGCATTTTTTTTTAATGGCCACTCAAGCTGTCCTGGGGGTGGGACTGGCACAGCATGTGATGCCAGGAATCAAACTGTGGTCCCTGCAATTGCCTAAGCTTTCCTAGGGGTCCTTTAGACCGCTAAACCGTCTCACTGGTCCATCCTTGGCACTTTAAACTACAACAACAATGCTACAATCCTGTTCTTGCCCCCATTCATGGCTTTGGTCTCTCCAGAGGCAGCACCCAGGAATCTGCACTTTTCATGATTCTGCTACTCAGCTAGGTGTGGAAATTTTCATACTTCTGTGTTTCCATAGACCATGGATTGATAACGTGAATTATCCCCATCCCAGTACACTCGAGTCACTCCAAGTCATCTTCTAAGGACAGCAGATAAAGTTAGCTTCTTCCTCTCCTCTGCCTCCTCCTTGCCTTTGCTGATAAAAGGCAGAGTAAAGATCAGATGATTGATCCGAACCAACAATTAGTTTTGGTGCACCTAGTGATCTTCCCCACTATGCCCATGAGACAAACCAAGGTCAGAGGCACAAAAGTGAGCCCATAAGGGGCCCCCACATACACACATCTGCACCAAGAGTAAGTCCTGTGGTCAGAAATGATCTCCCAAGCAGGAGCTTTAGGCCACTGAGCCATCCCGCCGGGCCCCGTCGGGATGGCTCAGTTATCTAAAGCCCCTGCTTGGGAAAGCTTGGGTGGCTTCCGGGACCACAGTTCCATCCCCGGCACCACATGCTGCGCCAGCCCCGCTCTCGGTGTGGGCTGAGCCGGCCGTAAAAATGAGGGAATAAACAAATAAAGGCTCTGAAACAAGAAAAAAATAAATAAATAAAATAAAAAATTCTTAAAAAAAAAGAAATGATCTCCCAAGAGCATCAGTGTTCTGGAAGAGGCCATACATTACTAATGAGAGAGTATGGGCTTAGAAATCAGACCTATATTAAAACCTAGCTCCTCTCATTACAAGTAACCAGAGGTTTCTGAAACTAGGGCCCTTCATGTTAAACACAGGTTAGGGTTGGTATTAGGGTTACTGCTAGTGCCCCTGAAGGTGCGAATGTGTCTTATATGAGGGTAGTGTAGGTCAGCCATAAAGTTTCATGCCCTTCTTTGTAATATCTCAAGCTGGGTGACAGAGGGAAGAAGGGGTGTGGACTTCCTTATGACTTCACCTTCTGCTTTTAAGTCCTTTCTTCCTCCCGAGACCTGCATAGGTCAGCTCCAAATCTACTGGTATCCATTCCACTGGACACACATTTCATGAATACCTGCTCTGGGCCCTGTAGGGACAGGGCTTTCAGTCCTTGTCATTGAGCTGCACCCAACCTGACATACCTGGGGAGCCACAGGCAGGGGTAAAGGGGGATTCGAAGAGAGGTGGTGGTGAGCTCCAGGAGGACTGCCGTGGGCAGGTAAGGGTAGAGATGACCCGCTGCTGAGCGTCAGCTGGGTGGCATGCAGGTGGACAATAGAAAGGGCATAGAATGGGCCAAACTCTGCCTGTAGCCCTGGAATGGGACTCTCCTGCCTCCCAGGGTTCCACCTTTCCATCAGCTTTTGAGCTTATCTTTCAGGAAAGTTGAGTTTATACAGCATCACTAAAAGGGGCCAGAGATATGCTAGAATTTAGCATGAACTTCTAGGCATAAAGCACATCAAATACATTAAGCAAACTGAGGCTCCTAAAGTCCTTGGGTATTACTCAGAGCTAATATTTTCACAAGGAAAACTGCCTCCTAGAGCAAGTTTCATATAAATTTGTGTTAGTAAGTGGCATTTACAAGGTAAGCTGGCAAAGTGACATCCACGTGGAAGGTCAGGAGCGAGAGCGAGAGCCTGTCCCTGGCAGCAGCTTCTCTTTTCAGGGCCCTCTTCTAGCTTGGTGCCTGTGTCCTGGGGGTCAGGAGGCCCACGTTCTGGTTAACCTGTGCCTCATTCAGTCACCTGGGCAATTCCTGACCCTTTCTGGGCTTCACTATCCCAGTCTGGGCAATGGTGGCCTGAGGCTGACTGTCCTTAGCAGCAGAGTCTTTGGGGTCCAGAGTTCTTGGATTCTATCATCTTTGTAGGGTCCTTGTGATGGTCCTTGGATGTAGGCATCATTCTCATTTATGGACAACGCTCAGAGAGAGGAAGACTCAGTTAGAAGTCACCAAAGGGCAGAAGCTGAGCCAGTTTTAGCGGAATCAGAAGCCAAAACTCAGACCCCACACTTTTTCTGGGTGAACCCCTAGAACACCACATGTGTGTATATATGTGCAAGCACACACACGCATGAGTGTGAGAGAATATGCTTCCACACACACCCCACAGCTGCCCTGTGCTCCCCTGTTCCCCGGTTGCTGCATGTGCAGACTTGTTGATGGGGCCAGGCCTGTTCCAGGCAGCTCCACCCAGTGGGAGGGGGCAGGAGAGGGGTTCAGAGGGATGGGGAGAGAGTCACACCTACATTTTTGTGCTGCTCGCTGATTTCAGCGGCCTAAACACAGACTCCCGGCTGTTGTGTACTTAGCTAAGTCTGAGTGACTCTATACACATGCAGTGGGCCAGAACGCAGCCCTCCAAGTTCCAGAGCTGACAAGCGCCTCTCACAACGGGAGCCACTCCCACAGGCACATCCGCTGCTCTTCCAGCCCACAGAACTGCATGGGTGTAAACGCATATGCAAGCACACACTACCCCCTCCCCATTTTAGCTTCCTAATCAGTAAAATGGGATATGACTGTCTTTGCCTCCCCACAGGATTCTTAGAGTTCCAAGACACTAAGCTTTATTTTACAAACTAAAGCACTGGCCAGCTCCTGCTGAGACAATAGTCTGCTCTTGTAAATGGCAGAGAGGAGCATTTTTCCTTTCCTTGAAAGCCACATAGGGTGCCTTTAAGACGCTGCTAATTAAATGCACTCTGATATCTCAATCCTATCATGGTGAACAAAGTTGCTGATTTCCACCGCAGTAGCTACTATCTAAGGTACCGTCTCCCCACCAACTCCAAACACTCTCATTCATGGTTCAAAAGGAACACGATGTAGTGAGGTGGTTAATGGAATGGACTTTGGGAACAGAAGATCTAGGTTCAAATCTCAGTTCTGCAAGTTAGGTTGCCATACCTTAGGCTTGTTATTTAATTGTCCTAGGTTCCCCATGTCACATGGAGGGGTTGTAGTACCCACTTGAACAGACAGACATGGACCTCTGTACACACAAGACTGTTTGATAAGAGTGGCTGTTAATTTTTGCTTAGAAGGAAAGCAAAAAGTCATATGAGGTTGTGGCGATTGTGTACAGATTTAAGTTCCATCACTGAATTCATTGCCAATACCTAGGTTTCCTGTGGTCCCTCCATTCTATGCTAGCTTTAGGGGTACTCTCTGTTGTCAGGGAAAAGGGTAGCAACTCCGCACACAGTACTGTCCACAACTCCCATGGGTTTTAGAGAGCAAAACGGCAGGGTTCTTCCCACTACTCACCACCTTGTGTGCTGGGATGCTGAGGTCTTATGATAGAGGGTTTGGAGCCCTGACAGTTGTAAGGACCCAGAAATTTACCAGAAAAATAACTAGCCTAAATGAAGAATTGAATACTCTAACTTCTTTCTTAAAATTTATATTATTATTGTTGTTGTTGTTATATTTTACAATAGTTAATACATTGCATAGTATTGTCTTCATCATAGTTGTTCAGAGTAAAAGACGCAGACATGACTTCTTATCTAAACATCTTAAGTACAGATCTTTCTTTTCATTGCACAAAGAGAAAGTAACTGTATATTTAGTCCAATAGTCCATAACAGTAGTGGATTATCAGCTCATCTGACATTATCGGAGGCTGTTGACTTGAGCCTTTCACAACTCCGCATATTAATATGGCTTTTCTTTTTATACCTTGTGGTTAGACTTTTCTGCTGGATGGTTAAGACCAAGATAAAGCAAGACCTATGTTACAAAAAAAATGTAACTTTTGTATCTGACAAGGTCAGTCAGGTACCCTCACTAGATACTCTAATTTTTGTTCTGCACTTAATACGCTGGATGACCCTAGCCAAGTCACATGACCTCTCTGAGCCAGATGTTGGCCTCATTCAGGACTCTCAGTTTGGTGTGATAGAAATCAAACTCACTAACTTAAGTGTAGAAGGCATTACAGTCTTAGGTAATCAAGATGGATAAGAATGGAGCTGGCCTAAGGAGGGCCTGGGACCAGGGACTCAGACCCTAGCTCCTCATCCCTAACTGATGGCTTCATTCCATCCTGCCTCAGAGGTTTCTCATGGACTGAGCACATGGCTCCCACCCATTTGGTTCCATTGATTTCCTACCAGTTTTGAGAAAGGACTCTAAGCCGGGCGTGGTGGCGCACGCCTGTAATCCCAGCACTCGGGAGGCTGAGGCAGGAGGATCGGTGCAAGTTCGAGACCAGCCTGGGCTACAAAAGTGAGCTCAAGGCCAGCCTCAACTGCATAGCGAGACCCTGTCTCAAAAAGACAAAAAAAAAAAAAAAAAAAAAAAAGAAAGGACTCTAATTTGAGCTGTGTCACCTGATTGCCTCTGGACCAATCATAGTAGCCAGGAGGAACATGTCCTCTGATCGCTCCAGCGATCCCTGTGTGGTACATTTTTCCCATTTGGTTGGTTTAAAAGAGTTCTGTACACTGGATTCTGGGGATGGCATAAAGCCACATCCTACAAGTGCTACAACCTCTTAGAATGGCTTTGGTATCATGTTTATCCTAAAATGTGCTCTTTGTAAAAACGCCTCCACTTAATACAGCTTAATGCTGACCAAATCCTCCATCCTCAGCAGCTGTTTGCATAGCTTATGTAGCACTCACAGCAGGCAAAGCCCAGGCATGGTGGCAGTCTCACCTGGAGGCCCAGTGTGGCACTTTCCCTGTCCCAGTCCACAGTCCCCAGCTCAGCAAAACCCTGGCCTTCATGTCCTTGGTTGGCCCCCTGCAGGTCTCAAGGAGGCTGGAGCATTGTGGCTAAAGCGAAGAGTGACAGCACTGGAGGGAGCGCCACCCGCCACTTCACAGACTGAGATGGGTGAAGCCAAGAGAGGCAAGGAGCCTGCCTGCCTAGAGACCTAGAACTCCTGAGGGCAGTGTCTTTGTCAGTACCCTCGGCCCCTGGCCTTGGTAGGTCCTCAGTAAAAAGTGAAAGAGTGAAGAAATGAAGTGGATTTGAATTCAGGCCTCCTATTCTCAGGCTTGAAATGTCTCTGCTGTATCTTTCTACTTCCCCGTAAACTTAATTCTACATTTGGAGCTCTTTCCCATTTTAAGGGAGATGGGTGCTGACCAGGATGGGCAGGAGGGTACATGGGTGCCTGCAGTCTCAATGATACCGGAGTGGGCAGACAGGGAGGGATGGGCTGGTGGGGGCTCAGTTACAGTTTTTATACTTGGTGATTTAGCCACATGTCAACAGGCAGGGCGGCATTCGTTTTCATCTGGTGGGTGAGTTCCCCTTCCCTTCTGCCCCCGCTGCTACCTCACCTCTCCTCTGTGGCAGAGCCTTGCCACCTCTGGTGAGTATCTGCTCTGCTTGGAACATTGTCTTGCTGTCACTCCTGGAATAGGCCAGACACGCTGGGAAACCAACAGTCCCTCAGCTAGCGAAGAACACACCCCAGCTGCCTTCCAACAGGATAGCAGGCCGTACACAGGCCCTGTGCTAGCACTGAGCATCCCTGAGTGCCATCACGCTCTGATTTCATGCTTGCCAATAACCCACTTCTTTTTTCTGTTCCTTTACTTGATGTCCCCTAGTAGTGTTTCCTGGGCTCTCTCTTGAGGGAACCACACTCATGGATCTTTCAAGTCTTCGCATCTCCTGCTGTGGAAACCCAAGCTAAGATGACCAAAATTTCTCTGTAAAGAGAGTTGGGAGCAGCTGGTCAACCTGACAAATACAGTTTGCATAGAGTACATGGAAGCAGCTAGGTCTGGAATGGCCCAGCGCCTTTTCACCGCTTTTTCTTTCCAGGCACCAACTGCCCCAGGTTCGAGTCAGCCATGCAATAAGGATGGCTACCCATGCAGGCATCACAGACCATCCTTCCAACAGCCAGCCCTTGGCAAGACCTGCCCCCTCTCTGAGCCTTGTGTGACAGTTGTCATGACTCCAACAAGGGGCCAGGAGTGAGTGGCACGTTCCTCATCCTCTCAGATAGGCTGCTGCTGTGTCCACGTGCCACACATAAGCCCAACCTCAGGTCACCTAGTTCCTGAACCGGCTCCCTGGATGATCTGTACTAGCGTACCTGTTCTTTAACCACACAGTGTAAGAAACAGAACCCTGGGACATAGAATGTTGGAATCAAGGAGACCTGGGCACTGCGGGCCTTGCCTAACTTTCCAATGGTGGTGGCAGAGGCGGCCTGATGGTGTATATGTGTAGATTTAGACTTATGGGTCAGAAGCTGGTCCAAGGACTGGAGTAGGGGTTTTCCTTTTATTTCCCAGCTCAGTGTTACTTTTACTTTCATTGTCAGGCTGACTGGAAAGAGGAGAGGAAAAGACAGTGTGGTAGAGGGTCCAGAGATTAGAGTTAAGTCTAGGCAGACCTCGACTGGAAACCCAGTTTGGTGGCTTGCATGCTGTGTAACATTAAGCCAATTAGTTAGCTCCATGTACTTCATGATGGCAAGGGTGAGGTTCTCTGACCATCTGAGTAACAGATTATTGGGAGGCTTAGTGCAGATGGTTGTGGTAGAACACAACCGGTGATGATAGATGCTCAATAAACATCAGTATGTCTCCAAATCCGCAAATTTCTCTCGTTTCACAGGCCCCTACATGAGTGATAGTCCAGGGAGGCTAGGTAAAAACATCGTTACTTTCATAGCCAATCCTGAAAACTTTACAGCAGGCTGTAATATACTTCAGAGTTCTGCTTCTGTGTGAGAAACCATCACGGCAAACAGAGAGGCTCTATCAAAGATACCTGAGAACAGTGCACTTCTGCCAACCGAGCTGCTGTTCTGCAGGACTCTCCAGGGCCTTTGCTCTGTGGCATGCTTCAGTCACGTGCAGTATTGCTCAACACATCTGATCGCATAACTCTGTCGGGAGTGCTGAATATCTGACCACAGCTGGAGATGTTCCAGGATAGTTGCTGATGCCTGCCATCTCTTCCTGCATGATCTTTGATGTGTTCCCAGCCCATAGAAGCTCAATGTTTTCATTAATAAAATGAGAGGGAGTAGAGTCCCCAGTGGCGGTTCAGTCCCGAGGTGCAAGGACCTTGGAATTCTTCACCACTGTGAGCTCCCTGTTTGTGACCTTGGCACATCAATTTTGGCTGAGGACCATCCTCGGGACAGGGAAGAGGGTTTCAAGAAGGTGATTGTCTGTCAGTGGCCCCATTGCTGGTCTTTTCCCTGGCCTTTACGAGGTAAGCAGAACTGTAGGAGGGGCTCCCCTTGCTTCCTGCCCCCGGTGGAGTCCCAAGGGCTGGTGTCTTCCCTTCCCTCCACCTCCATCAGGGACAGACAGCTGCTGGGGGTTAAAAGCAGCCCTAGTGCCCATTCAAACCATTCAGTGAGACCAGAAGCCAAGAGCGCTCCTGCCAGCCAGCTTGTGTAGGGGTTACACGTTGCATGTTTGGAGATTTTCACAAAGGGAGGCCTACCCCATCCGGTAAGGCCGAATCCCTGGCTCCACCATCCAGTAGCTTGGGCGGCCTTTCCAACTGCAGAACTATTCTTCCTTGGCTCAGCAGAGGCCAGGCCCTCACAGGACAGTCCCCCCTCCCCCTTAGGCTGCCCTTGAACTGCCCACAGTTGGGGCTGTGGGATTCCAAGGGCAGGATGCATGTCATCCCTTCCAGCACCTCCAGTGACAAAACCACTGTCATGTGCACACCAAATTTCAGCCCCCGCAATGCAGATGTCTTCGTAAAAGGCAGGCCAGCAGGTAAGGACAAGATCCATGCATGTGCCTGGGCTCCTATAGGCCTCTGGGGACTTGGCACATTCACTTCTCCTACCTGCCTAGAGTCTCACCATCCACTCCTTACCCTGGACACACTGCCTCTGGTTCAGAAGACCACTCTATGGCAGTGCTGCCCTCATTAGGTGCCAAAGACAGATGGGCTAGCTCCACAGGATACTGGGATCCTACAGCAGTTGCATCTGGGCCACTAAAAGAAGTGAGCATGCACTCGCTGGAATTCTCTCCAGAGTGGTGGTGCTCTGAGTGTGGAAAGTGTGTGGGGTTCACTCCTCACCTCAGCCGGGTCTGTGCGCCCCACAAGGATCATCCTCCATGTACCCTGACCCACCAGTTCTTCACCTTTATGGCTGTGGTGCTTAAGAATAATGGTAGAATGTTCTAGGAACACAACATCCTGTAAGGAGAGACAGGCCAGAATAACTGGCTTCAGTTCTGCTTCCCCTCTATTGGTGATAATGAATCTTTTAGAGGCCAAGTGCCCAAACTGCAACCCCAACCCCACTTATGAATCACAAAGTGCCAACACTGCAATTAAACCTGAATACTGAGGTTTTAGTCCACAAAAAAATAACTTGCCTCGTGTGTTGACAGAGAGGACTGCGTGCCCACTGCCACATACATGCCAGAGACCCACCACCACTGCCCTAGATCAAGGGTGCCCAGCCACTCTTTTACCCAGTGACTCATGTACAAAACCCAGGGTACAGATTTTCCAGGGTCTCTCAGCTGGAATGCAAGTGGGGATACACACAGTTAAGACTCCATCCTCCCTGTACAACTTTTCTTGGAGACCCAGCTTGCAGTGACTCCTGCACATCTGCTCTGCCTTGCTATCTATAAGTTCTAAACTCACTTCAAGAGACTTAAGTAGAAGCATTTGGCCTTGGTAGACTCAGACAAGCTGGTACCCATGAACCCACTCAACATTCTGTACTCCTATTGATATATTGTTTTTCTTTATATCAACTAAGTTTTTAGGCAACTTAGTCTTTTCATAAGTAATATATGTAAAATCATGAGTTTTATGTTCCTGCATTTCCAAATACAATAAAAACAATTTGCCAATCATAAAAATGCATTTGTCCCTGTATACCTGTGTCACCTAAAAACAGCTTGGGAATCTTCAATGACAAGTGAAGTAGAGAGATAGGATTAGACAGCCTCCGAGTTCCCTTCAAATCTTGGGAGCTAAGTTTACACATACTGTGTTGAGAATCCACAACACTGTTGATGCCTAAGCTGGACACTGAAGAGTCATTTGGAACTCTTCTTTCCTCACACCCCAACATGGTCCCCAGGAAGTTCCGCCTCCTGAACACCTCTCTTACCTGTCTGTTCTCCCATCTGAGTAGCCCCTGCTGTGGTCAAGACTCTCATTCCTGTCCCTCCACCCCCGCAGTGACCTCCTTACCAACGTACTTGTCCACCTCTGCCCAAGTTCAGTTCATTTTTCCACCCTGCAACGAGGGTAACCTTTTTGCCATGCATATCTCAAGTACCTGGAATGCCTCGTTAATGAATTAATGATGGCTTTGAGCATGATGATGATAGCTTTGATATCTTAAAAGATGCAAGGATAGTTCTCAGTGGCCATTGTTGCTATTCTGCCACCATGAACTGTTGCTGTCTGCCATGTACCAGTCTGCCTTGGAATCAGCTGAGTATGGACTGAAATCTCCAGTAAGTCAGGAAGAAGTGGAGCACAGCAGCCAGATCCAAGCCACGCCCACCTGGGTGAGTTGGCACTTGGTAGACTTGGACCTGGTACTAAGATAATAACTTCACCAAAGCTCTACACCAAAGGTCAGAACACAGTGCTATACAAAATAACAAAGAGGAGGCACAAAATGCATTCTCAGGCCCCGAGCCCACCCAGAACAAATGCAGGAGACAATAGCATAGAAGAAATTGGAAATTACACACCTGAAATCTCTGAAATAATAGCATCGGAAGTAAAGAAGCAACTGTAGAGAAGTATAGAGGAAATCAGATCAGAAATAATTTCTGAATTAAAAAAGGATAACTATAATGAAAGAAGTACTAAGTGCTTCTAAAGAAGACACTGATAAAAACATAGAGGAGAATAGAAAAACGATGGAATCCTTGAATGAGCAACATAGGAGAGAAATAGAATGCATGAAACAGATTCAAAGTGCTATATAGGAAATTAAAATCTCAATCACAAGCTGGCAAGACTGAATGAAAGTGAAAGTATAATTCAGACCTTGAAGATAACATTGCAGCTAGTGAAAAGGTAAGAAAAGTTCCCTTAAAAACAACTTGGGGGGCCCGGCGGGATGGCTCAGTGGTCTAAAGCCCCTGCTTGGGAAAGCTTGGGTGGCTTCAGGGACCACGGTTCGATCCCCGGCACCACATGCTGCGCCAGCCATGCCCTCAGGGCGGGCTGAGCCGGCCATAAAAATGAGTGAATAAACAAACAAAAGTTCTGAAACAAGAAAAAAATAAATAAATAAAATAAAATAAATTCTAAAAAAAAAAAAAAAAACAACTTGGATGCAGAAAAAATAATTCAACATCTGCAAGATGATGCAAAGATGAACAACGTAAAACTAATAGACAACAATGAGAAAGAAGGAGTCTGTACAAATGATATAAAAAGAATATGGGCAGAAGTAATAGCAGAAAACTTTCCAAATATAGGGGATCAATCTGACATTCAGGTAAACAAAGCATATAGAATTCCAAATAAAATCAACTCAATTAAAACTACACCCAGACATAATAATCAAGATCTCAGAAATTCATCACAGAAACAGTATACTAAAAGCTGCTAGAGAAGAAAAACAGGGGGCCCGGCAGGATGGCTCAGTGGTTTAAAGTGCCTGCTTAGGAAAGCTTAGGCAGCTTCAGGGACCGTGGTCCGATCCCCGGCACCACATGCTGCGCCAGACCTGCCCTCAGGGCAGGCTGAGCCAGCCATAAAAATAAATAAATAAACAAACAAAAGTTGTGAAACTAGAGAAGAAGAACAGATCACATTTAAAGGAAAACCCATCAGAATAATGGCAGATTTCTCTTTACAAACCACCAAGTCACAAAGAGCATGGAGCAAAGTACTTCAAGTCTTACAAGAAAACAAATTCCAACCCAGACTGATATACCCTGAAAAACTCTCAAATATAATGGAGAAGTGAAATGCTTCCATGACAAAGAACAACTAAACAATTTCATGATGTTAAAGCCAACCCTACACAGTTTACTAAAAGATAATTCTAGAGAAGGATCAAAATGACCACAACACCATGAAAGAGAATGGAAAGAACCCACCAAATAGGGCAAACAATTACACACAGGAGAAAAACAGGCATACAAAAGCAGTCTTTCAGGCTGGCCAAATAGCTCAGCAGATTAAAGCACCTGCAAGCAGACTCAGGGGCTCAAGCAGTGTGTGGGGGGGTTCGACCCCCCAATCCTACCATGCTGGCCCCACCACCAGGGTGCCCTGAGATGGCAGTTGAGACTAAATATGGTGGCACATGCCTGTAATCCTGGCTCTTGGAAGGCTGTAAACAGGTAAATCACTGTGAACCGGATCTGGTAGTGAGAACCCAAACACCATGTACACCCTTCCCTAAACACTAAATAAATTATTCATTTATAATGTGCAAGCTATTATTAATCTCATGTTATGTATTCATCTCAGAAACATTTCTCTAAAATTCACTCCATCCACATCTTATATCTTTCACATTTCAATATTGATCTACAATTTTTAATATGCTATAGAATTATTGATTTTCAGTAAAGTTAATGAGAAAAAAAAAGATGCAAGGATAAAATGAATGTCTTTAACCTACCGTGGCAAGCTCTCTCTGATGTAGCTCCTGCATACTCCTTAAGCAGTACTTTCCACACTTCCCAATTCTACCCCTGTTCCCAGGGAGCCAAAGCACAGAGCTGCCCAAATGTGCCACATGGCTTCCTGCCTAATTCTGTGGCCTCCACCAGTAATGCTCCTGCCACTCCCTGACCACCATCTCTTTCTTGGGTGTCTCACCAACTCAGGACCTTAATAAAGTTGTTCTTCCCCTCTGTGTTTGCTGCATAACCAAGGGCTAGAACAAGAAACTCTTACAGCTCATGATTCTGTGGGTCAGTGCGGTCTTGTCTGGCCTCATTCACACATGTGGGGCTTCAGCTCCAATGTCCAGGACAGCTGAGGTGGCATAATCAAATGCTTTAGGGGACTATCTCAGGCCTATTAGAGCTCTCCCCCAGAATATGTGACAAACTCATATTCCCTGTGGCAGGAGAGAAGACATGCTGTGCCAGCCAAGGAACCCAGGTGTGCTGACCACCCCCAAAACCAGGCATAGTGGTGCATACCTGTAATCCCAGCACTGGGGGTGGGGGGCTGAGACAGGAGGGTCACTACAAGTCTGAGCTGCTTAGTGGGACCCTCTATGTGAGAGAGAGGGAGAGAGAGACTCTCTTCTTAAAATCCCCTCAGGCCACAGAGATAAGTAAATTTGAGTCATAGTATCATAGTATCACATCTCCTGGACCATGGTGATTAGTTAAAAGATCAGGCATGTGACCCAAGACAGGCCTATCAGAGCTCTCCCTTAGAATTTTAAAAATGAGAGCTGAGAGTAAACAACTCTTCTCAGATGAGAAAACAGGGAAGATAAGCTCAGAACTGAGCACAATCACGAAGCCACCAAACCTGTGCTCATCCACCTGTTATCCATGCCGAACTTGGTTTACATGAACTACAGGATAGCTAACTGGTGGTCAACTAGCTACATCCAGCTGAATTGAACCCACATGGTGCTGAGTGTGGGAGACCCCCCTGAGCACTGTAACCATCAGCATTAAAGGCAGAACAGGAGATGCCATCAGGATGCCGTTAGAGATACTGTTTGGATGAAGCTGTTAGAAGCAGTTGGTTCTCCTGGGCTGTTCTGCTATGTGACCACATCGTGCTGGCTTTCCTGATGAACTTGGCTGTGCTTGTCAAATGAGGAGTTTGGGACCTGGTTCTTGCTGAGAATGGCTGTGGTTCATTTTGGGGGAGCTCTGGTCCTCATCTTGAGTTTTAGCAGGGAAGATGGTGCGATGCCCAGCTTTGCGGAGAAGCTCGTCACATTGGCTCTGCTGTTGGGAACTCAGCTTTCCTCATCGCTAGAGGAGCTCAGGACCTCACTGTTAATGAGCTGTCTCCTAGCCTCTGTTGCACATTTTAAAGCAATCAACTAACATTTACCTACTGCCTATTGTTTCCTGTAATTTTTGGATTTCTTTAAATTTTTAAAATTATTTTTTAATTTGATATACAATAAAAGAGACATTTAAGAGAGATTGAGTGTTTAAATATTTTTTAAAATTTTTATTCGTTTGATACGGGGTCTCACTTTGCATCTCCGACTCATAGTTACCCTTCCATCTCAGCCTCCTCAGCTCTGGGATTACAGGAGCATACCACCATGCCCAGTTTCAGGGCCAAGACTGGGAATCAAACCTGAGTCCTTGCACTTATCAGACAGGTGCTTAGACTGCTGAGTTATCTCTCTAGCCCTGTAACTTGTGTTTTTATTTTTTTAACTATGTATGTATGTTATGGCTGGTGCAGCATGTGGTGCTGGGGATCGAACCGTGGTCCCTGTGGTTGTTTAAGCTTGCTTTAGGCCACTGAGCCACCTCACTGGCCCAAATGCCTTTTGTGTGTGTGTGTGTGTGTGTGTGTGTGTGTGTGTGTGTGTGTGTAACTGGGGATTGAACTCAGGACCTTGTACTTTCCAGGCAGGCACATGTGCCCCTGAGCTGTCTCCCCAGCCCCATAGCTTGTGTTTTTAGGCAGTATTTTGTTTAACTTTTATTGCAGTCCTACAAGCTAGATACAACCCTTGATTTTTTCAGACAAGAAAATAGATGCTGAGAGATAAAACCATTTGCCTAAGGTCCCACAGCAAGCAATAGAGTGGGGATGGGCATTCAGACATCAGACTCCAAAATTTGTGCTCCTGGCCACATCAGTGGTGTCACAAATGGTAGCTGGCAGATTAGTCCATGCATCTAAGGTTCTCTGAGGATGCAGTGGGCTTGACAGTGGCCCCTCAAAATGTCCATATCCTAATTCCTGGAGGCTATCAATATAATATGCCAAAATCTCTGACAAAAAAAAAATTTGAGAGAAGGCATTTATACTGTATTATTCCAGATAGATCTGGTAGAATAGGTGGTTCCTTTGACCAAATGATAACAGAAATTAAAAACTAGGCAGAGAAGTGTAGAACAGAGGCAAAGGTTTTTTTGTTTTGTTTTGTTTTTTAAGAAATTTTTATTTTATTTATTTTTTTTCTTGTTTCAGAACCTTTGTTTGTTTATTCACTCATTTTTATGGCTGGCTCAGCCCACCCCGAGGGCAGGGCTGGCACAGTATGTGGTGCTGGGGATCGAACCGTGGTCCCTGCAGCCACCTAAGCTTTCCTAAGCAGGCGCTTTAGACCACTGAGCCATCCTGCCAGGGCCTACAGGCAAAGATTTTAGTTGAAAAGAAAAAATGGGCAAGTCACTCCAGCTTGGACAGAAGATCTGAAGGGAACATAGCTCTGAAGGAGAAGACCAAGGTGGCCCCTGAGTATGGGGAAGAGAAGCTTTAATGGGGCTCCTGTGGTGGACTAGGTCCAGATCATCATCTCAGTTCTGGTTCTGTGAGATGGTTCCAAGGAAATCCTCATTACATGAGGAGGCAATGAGATGGCTGCTTCTCTTGGAGACGAGGGATGCTGCAGTTCCTGTCAGGGTAACTGCCCCCACTCCATGGTGAGAGGTCTCATGATGGATGGTGATCTAGCTACAGCAGCTCTGCTGGAATCCAAGATGAATGCAGACTTAGGACAATGACTGTAGAGCTTTAGGCAACATGCCAAAGGCTCTAGAACAGGATATTAGAAAATCTGGCAAAATACCTCAGTTACTCTTATTGGTGCCCTGAGACTTGAAGAGAGATAATGAGGTTAGGTAAGCTTAGAGCTAAGAAATCCATTTTAGACCACTATGCCTTAAGGAGTAAACATGCCTACTTACAGAACTGAACAGAAGTAGGCCCAGCATCTAAGGGAATAATGAAGACAGAGCTGTGTGTGGTGATGCACACCTGTAATCCCAGAACTTGGTAGGCTGAAACAGGAGGATCACTGCAAGGTTAAGGTCAGCCTGGTGACCTTGACCAGTGAGTTCAAGGTCAGCCTGAACTGCATAGTGAGATCTTCTTTTAAAAGAAGAAAAGAAAAGTGATCTGATGATGAAAATATGTAATATAACCATTGTTAAATTTAAACAATAAAAAATTGAAACTTGAAAAAAAATAAAAGAAGAAAAGAGAAAACAACTTCCTCAAACCACAATAAGACATCTGGCATGGTGGCACATGCCTGTTATTCCAGCACTAAGAGACTGAGGCAGGAGGGTTGCCAAGAGCCCAAGGCCAGCTTTCACTACATAGCTACACAGTGAGATAAAGCCAACTTGAACTACATAGCAAGACACTTTCTTAAAAGTAAAATAAATTAACATAAAGGATACAAAATGCAGGCAGAGATGTCAAGATTTACTTTGCTTTAGTAACTCACTGGGCATCTGCAGCCCTGTTCATTAGTTCGCAGAGGTTTCAGTCCATAGTTAGCTGTCTCCACAGCAGAGTGGCCTGGCAAAGCAAAAGCAGTGACTGGTGGGGCAGGCAGAGAAACAACCAGCAGCCAGCCTCCCTTTTCTTTTATTCCATTCAGACTGTAGCCTATTAGCTGGCAACACTCACATCCAAGGTGGGCCTTGCCATTATTCACACCCAGAACTGTGCTATGTCGATCAGTAGACTCATTCAGTTATCACACTACCTTAGCCCATATTCACTCATCTAGATCCAGCCACTTCTGAAAAGCTCTGTTAACCTTACTTGTGAATATGTGAGGCTTTGGGGGGCTATCTCGGGGGCCACAACAAGACCCAGGGAAAAAGCTAGTGATTTTAAGCAAAATCAGCTTTTAAATCCCTATTTCAGGCCCTGCACGCAATCACATGAATGCTTTACAAAAACAGCAGGGAATTTTTGATGCAGAAGAAGAGAAGAAAGAGATGGAAATTGGAGCAATGCAGATACGAGCAAAGGAATGCTGGCATCCAGCAGGATGTGGAAGGGGCAAGACATGGAGTCTGCCCTGAGGCCTCTAGAGGAAGCACCAGTGCCTCAGCCTGGGACCTGTGACCTCCAGAACTTTGAGAATAAATTTCTGTAGTTGTAAATTACTACATAGGTAGTGATTTAACCCACAGTAAATTAATGTCCAGTGTAAAGTATATTCCACATCTTCATCAGCAATGCTCTTGACGACCACAGTGGATTGCTTTGGCCCATTCATATAGTTCTTTCCCCTGAGTGAGCATGGCCAATAGTATATTCTAATAAGGCAGAGAAATTAAAGTCAGATAAAAAGCAGAGGAAGAAAATGATGTAATAATCCCCTCTACTTTTATCATTGAACTTATATTTTACTCTGAGCTTCTTGACAGCTGAGGCAAGAAGACAGTAAGGTTGGATTACATACATTTTACTTTCTTACTGAAAAAAAACTAATAGTGTTTTTCAAGAGACACTGGTCTTCCTTCGATGTTATGTTCTGAGAATAACTGAGCAAGTATGTCTCACACAATGAGCACTGGACAGAGCAAGAGATAAAGTGGTCAACAATAACTTGGAAGAGATCTAGGGCTGCCCTCATGTGGAGGTTCCATGAGTTATGTCTGAATAAAAACGACAGTCTGACAGAGAAACACTGTCCAGTGGCCTGACTGGCACTCAAGAATAAGCCCTCGTATGGACACAGTATGCAGTTTCACATCCATAAGACCACAAAGGGCTTCTGGGAGCCATGTGGGCCAAGCAGGCAATCCAAATACTTTACAGTTGCAATGATGGAGGTTCATAGCAATGAAGTTGTCTCAAGGTCACAGACTGATGACTGGTAGGAAACAAAGGCAATGGCCAGACAGTGGCAGGTGTGGTCAGGGTGTTGTCTGCCCTGCAGTGCTGACCAGTTTCTCCTTGCTGTGAAAAGATAACCTACAGGGAAACAGGCTCATTTTCCCACCTCTCTCACCCCTCCTGGTCAGAGGCTAAGGCAGTGGAGATCTGCCTCTCTGGAGGGATGGGGAGGAGAAGGAAAGACTGGCTGCTTCTAGTCTCACTTTTTCCCACCCCAGGGCAGGGGGCTCTTATTCCCTAATTCCTCCTTTTCTTCTCTCACGCCCCTTCCAACCTCCCTTCCATTCCTTCAGAGTCATTTGCTTCCCATCTCTGTATGTTCTTACTCTCCTTTGGGTTACATCCCACTTCCCCCTTTCCTCTTTATCTACTATGCAACTCTTTGCCAGTTTCTTAACTTCTCTGAGTAAAAGCTCTAATCTCATAGCAGTTATAAAGCTGAGCGGTTGGTAGTGAGAAGATGCTCAATCCCTAGGCACTCTGCTCACCCATTCTTGGCTGTCCAGACGAAAAGGAGGACAGGTAAAGGGGTGATACCAGCTCGTCTTGTCTCCATGAGGTGAGCCCACTGCACTGACTGTCCACCAACCACAGGACAAACCTAGAGCAGGATAAGCCTCCTCCACCCTGGAGATGGCCCCAGCCCAGAGCACTCAGATGCATCCACCAGGTGACAAGTGACAACTGATGAAGCTCTCTAAAGGATGGATTATGATTCATCATGCATTTGCCATGTGCCATCGAAGGGTGGCCATTTTCACATATGGTCATTTTGAGAGCCTCAGGAACCAGGTGCTATTACTGTATACCCATTTAAAGTGTGAGCAAGAGGTTCTGAGAGATGGAAGTTCACACAGATACAAATTAGAGAAGGTAGTCAAACCAACACCCATGCACTATCACCCTGCTTCCTCAATCACATTTGGCCAACTTGCCTCACCCTTCCCCACACCCATTTCGTGCTTTGCTCCTTTAGATCACCACTCAGACATCATATGCCTTGTCCATAAAGATTTCAGGGTGTCTCTTTACAAATGTTTTGAAATTTTATGCTTGCTTAATTTTGGAGGGGGAAATATCATGGATGGAATTGTTTCCAGAGTACTTTCTCAGAAAGTTCATTATTAGTGTATAGAAAATTTGATATTTATTTATTTTGTTTGTTGAACTTGTTGAGCAGTGTCTAAAAGTCCTTTGGTAGAGCCTTCTGAGTCTTCTCAGTATAGGATCAGACTCCTGATGCTTCTTTTTAAAATTTTTTATTAATTAATTTTTGTTAAATTAATTTTTTATTAATTTTAATGAGAAAGAAATAACAGTTTCCTTATGAGACAGTTTCAAAACTCATTAGTAGGACAGCTACAATAATTAATATAATACATATTGTTGTCTTCATGGTAGTTGTTCAGAGTACAAGATGCAAACATGATAACTTTTCTAGACACTATTAGTACAAATATTTCTTCTATTGAACTAAGAGCAAGTAGCTGCGTATATAGTCCAATATTCCATAATAGTAGTGGGTTATCAGCAGAACTGGCAATGTCAGAAGCTATTGACTTGAGCCTTTTACAGCTCAGCATATTGATATGGTTTTACTTTTTATATCACATCATTAGACTTTTCTGCTGGATGGCTAAGACCAAGATTAAGTAAGACCTATATAACAAAAAATATAACTTTTATATCTGACAAGGTCAATTAAATCCCCTCAGAATTTACATTGGAACTACATACAGCAGTTTGTAAATCTTCTGACAGTGTCAGCCATCTGGATGAATCTGCAGCCTGCCTCTCTCTCTCTCTCTCTCTCTCTCTCTCTCTCTCTCTCTCTCTCTCTCTCTCTCTCTCTCAACTGGGGATTGAACTCAGGCCCTTATACTTCCCAGGCAAGCACTTACTCTACTGAGCTATCTCCCCAGCCTCTGTCTTTTAATAAAGATAATTGTAATGGGTTATAACTGTGGTTAATTACTAGGAGAAACCTTGTGTCTTCACTAAAATGGCTTCCTGTGATATACCCTGAAAA
Source organism: Myocastor coypus (assembly GCA_004027025.1). Classification (NCBI taxonomy): domain Eukaryota; kingdom Metazoa; phylum Chordata; class Mammalia; order Rodentia; family Myocastoridae; genus Myocastor; species Myocastor coypus. The sequence continues at coordinate 28,672 of PVJA010002007.1, read as the reverse complement.
TCAATGTGGCTCTTGTTATTTTTCTATTGGGCAAAGCTGGACGGGACCTCTACCTCTTTTCATTGCTTCCTGGCTCAAGTGCAAATCCTTCAGCTGGCTAGTGTTGTATACAGCTGATGTGTTTCCACCCGAACTGTATCTTGTAACAGGCCTCATCTGTAGCAAATTAAACTTCCTAGTCATAACAGCTTGCAGCTATATCAACAAAGCTCACTATAAAAGACTGTGCTTAACTCTGTTTCAGGGCTGGTTGGTGACTTCCTGTGTGCAGTTCGGCTGGCCAACCACTGGACTAGCTAGCAATTCGAACCTGGTACAATAATGATATCTCTTCCTATCGTAAAGCCCTTCCACACATATTTTCCCATTTAATGTTTATCTGCTCTCAAAGTTACAAAGGGAAGGATATTTTCTTGAAAATATCTCATCTCAGAAAGGTGAATGGAGTCATCCTATGTCACCCAGTACTATAAGTTCACGTTGGATCCAGGCCCTGGCACTGCCATCCCAAGTTCCAGGACAGCTTCTCTCCCTGGGCCTCATGATAGGAGGTACCAGTTGCCAAGCCCTGAGTCTCCAGGGAGCCTGGAGCAAGAGGCTGAGAGGCTCTTCCTTCAGTGGTAGCTGACCATGTAGTGTTCGTTACCAGCTAGAGAGCTGTAATCAAGCCCCTTTCTCTTGGTAACAACAGAACCAATTCCCTGGTGCAAGCTTGAATGCACGCAGTAGCTCCCCTAAAGCCCAGACAGCAGCTGGGGCTTACGGCCAGCCTCCTGAGCTGCACGCTTTAAGCCTTCTGCACTGTGGCAGATTGAAAGCCAAGGCATGAAGTGCAGGCACAATAGCCGGATCACTCAGTCGGCCTATTCTAATTCTGCTTTTCACCTAAGTGCAGCAGGAGGGCAAAGGTCTCCCTGGTTTTCTTCTGGGAACTTCCTTGCCTAGCCAGCCCTGCACATGCAGGGAATGCCAAGGATTCCATTCTAAATCCCCTAGCTTTTCTGGCTTTTCTGGCTAATTCTTCCATTAGTCTGCAGGCTACAGAGGGTACCCCTCTGCTTGGTGTTCGGGCCGGCAATCTTCCTAGCACCACTAATACAAGTTATCATAGGTTCCAAAGAGTCCCTGCTACAACTTCAGAGGAGACAAAAACCTTTCTGCTAGCTAATTCCCAAATTCTCTCGATAGATCCTTGCTTCTTTAGCTTTACACTATGCTCTCTGTTTAAGTGCAAACATTGTTGCCACCAATACTTTCCATTTAATTATCCTCCACACCCTAGATTCAATAACCTAATAATACCACTTGCTACTTACTTGCCCGTGTATATTGTGGCATTTCTTTTTTCCATGACTTTATTCATGCTATTTCCTATGCCTGAAAAACCTATTTCTTTTTTCTTCCTCCACTATCTTCTAAGTGTATCTCAGGATTCAGCTCATCCTCCCTACCCCAAAACTTTCTGAATGCCCCTTCTCCTCTATAGCCCCTCCTTCCCCCTGGCAGGCAAGGGTTCCTTCAAGGGCTTAGGTCATCGGGTATAACCAGCAGACTACAGCCTCTCGAGGGCAGAGATCCTGTGGTATTCACCCTCACCTTCCCCAGGACTACACACAAGCCCTGGCACATAGTAGGATCTCAACTTAAGGTGCTTACCAAACCACTTTGTCTCCCTGAACCCTCAACACAGGCTGATGGGTTGGGCTGCTTAGCCATGTGATTTCTCCCATTTTATAGATGTGGAGACAGACACGGGGAAGCAAGGAACCCTCCTGGATGCATGGTGCCAAGCAGGGAGTTAAGCTCTCACCCAAGTCTCTTTTCTCTTAGCCCTGAAGCTGCTCCTGCTGCCACCCTCTAGGTTGGTCTCCAGTGCCTACTTGGAGGTGACAACGCAGCCCAGGAAGCAGCCCGCTCGAGCACTTTCCACGCAGCAGCCAAGTTCAAAGACCCCTAGCAAAGGCCCAGTTGCCCCTGGGGTAAAGCCTAAATCCTTCATCCTGGCACGAGCCAGTCCCCAGCCTCCCTCAAGCCCACTTCTCTAGCCTCTTCCTTCAGCTCCTCCTTACATGCTTCTGCTGAGCCACACCTGCCCCTGCCCATTAATGGGTTCATCTGAGGGTTTGGAACCTGGGCTTGGCAGTCAAACTTTGTTCCCATCATGTCCCAAGACTCCAAGACTAGAGCTCCTACAAGGGGAGGAGGGGGCAGATGTCCAGCATGCGGATATTAAGTCAGCAAAGTGCTCAGACCAAGCAGGTGGATCCCGGCGGCATTCATGGAATCTTACAGTCCTGAGAGGCGCTGGTCACAGTTATGCCACAAACCCTAACCCACAGGCAATATGTTGGTACCACTTGGTGTGCACCAAGGCTCTGCACAGGATCGGACACACAGAGCTGAGCTCCATCCCATAGTAGCACCCAAAGGCAGCTTCCGTTTTTTCTCTGAACTCCCATGAGATTCACAGCTCAATTAGTTAATGAACTTGGCTTGGTCACACACCTAGAAAGCAACAGCACCAGGACTCAAAGCCCAGCCTGTACTTTTTGCCACGGTGTGAGTCTATCTTCACTACCTTTTCCCTCCAAGAAATTCAAGATGCAATTAGCCTAGTAAACATCCTGAGTGTTTCTAAAGAAATTTAATTGTTTAAATGTTACTTGAGGCTGGAGCAATTCCTTCACCCCAGTGTCTCCCCAGAGCCCCTGAATCCCATTTGTGTCCCACAGAATGCTGATGTTTCATTGAACACAATTTATGAAATGCTTCACCGGAAAACACCAAGTCTTCTCATCCTAGAAACCTGTGACCACAGGATGGAGATGAAGGAAGCTGACAGGTTTCTGTACGCAACTCCGCTCATGCGCATGCCAGCTCCCAAGGCCGGGATAGTGGCTGGCACTCTCCACAGGTAATACATCCACGACAAGGAGGAAGCAGATGCATAACTCTCTCTCAGGTCCAAGAAAGGCCCAGACTCCAGGCGGGCTGCTGAGGCTGGCATTTAATACCAATCAGCGATGGAATTCACGAGCCTTCCTCTAGAGGTCGCACACGCTCGGGAGATGGAACCCGGCGGGCGCGCTGCTGCTGTTTTACTGTCAAGAATCCGAAGATTCAGGGACTACGAAGTCAGACGCTTCCGTGATCACATGAAAGCTTACCTCCCTGGCACAAAGGCCTATCGAGAATAAGGACTTGCCCAAGGCCACAGCACAAGTTCAAAGCACAGCTAGAATTGGAACTTGCCCCCCCACCCCACCCCAGCCCCCTTGAGCTGCAAGGCCAGGGTGGCTTCCCTCCAGGGACTGAAGTGTGTGTGTCAGTCTCTTTGGCCTGGCCAGAGATCCTGTAGACAGGCAGCATGGAGGCATGGACAGCACCCACCTCAAGCCTGACTTCCCAGTTCTCACACTTAGGGCCAAATAAATAATGACTAGAGGCTGAGTATATAAAATATCTGATTTTTAATTCCAAACCTTATTTCTCCTCTTTTTTTTTTCTTTTTTCTTTTTTCTTTTTTGTCTTTTTGAGACAGGGTCTCACTATGCAGTTGAGGCTGGCCTTGAGCTCACTTTTGTAGCCCAGGCTGGTCTCGAACTCGCACCAATCCTCCTGCCTCAGCCTCACGAGTGCTGGGATTACAGGCATGCGCCACCACGCCCGGCTTTATTTCTCCCCTTGATTGTTTAGTGTACATGGTCAGGCTTAACTTTTAGCTGATCTTAAAAATTACTTATCTTCAAAGGGTAAACATTCACTACCACAGGACAGTGATAGTGCTTACACTGTGCTTACCACATATGTGTGTATACACATGGGTGTGCCAACCCCTTATGTAAATGACATATCTGTACAGGTAATGGACAGACGCTGTCCTGCAGTCCCTGCCTCCATAAAGCTTACATTCTAGCAGGACAGAATGTCATTAAACAATTCATTTCACAATTAATTAGGTAATTAAAATGATGGTAATTGCTACATAAGAGAAGTAGAAAGAGCTGTCCCATGATTACCTTAAATAGAGTAGAAAGTGCCAGTTAACCAGCCAGATGTTTTGAGAGCTGACATTAAAAACAACTTTTCCAGAGCCCCATCCTGCAATTATTTAAAAGAACAGGGAGAAAGACATTCTTATTTGCCCAAGGGAAATAAAAAGGTGTCTTTTATTAACACATATTCTTGGAAAATAAAACTGCCCAAGAATACATAAAGATATTCAGGAGTTACTCAAGTAGAACAGCTTCTGACCACGTCCAGTCTGCTGGAACTCTATGCATTACATGGCAGTTCTCATCCCACTTAAAGGAAAGAAACAAAGGCTCAGAGAGGCTCACCAGGTCTTCAAGGGTTACCACAGCTAGCAAGGTAGACCAGGGTCCAAGCCTGGGCTAATGCGATAGCAGTGCTTAGGTCTCTCCTACACACCACAGCTTCTGATCTGAAGAGCTCATCAGCCAGGAGCTGAGACTTCAGACTCTGACATCACCAAAGGTCTTCTTGTCGGTGCCATCTTTCCTCCATGGGGCCCTGGAGGAAAGAACACCAAAACACTGCATTCTCCAAGAACCAAGAGGATCAAGATGAGAAGTTTACCTATGATACAAACAATGCTTCTTGCGGGAATGGTTAATTACTGGAATGATTGCATTCCTTTCTCCTGAGATACAGGAGTTCTTGAACAAAAAGTTTTAATATTTCATTTATGCAAATGGAGAAGCTACTCACCACCTCTCAAACAAGATGCCAAAGTGTAGTCTCTTTTCTGCCTTTCTAGGACTTAAGCAAACATTTTCCTTCTCTAAGGCAATTTTATCTCACGTTGTAGCCAAGCGTTACCAAGAGTTTCTGACTCCAATTTCAGGAGCAAAATCATTTCTTACTAATCCAGCTCATTCATTATTTAAAAGGGATGCCAGAGCTTCCTTTTTCATTTGAAAAAAAGAAAAAAAAAAGGTTCCTCTTTTCTGAGTCCAGCCTCTATCCTGGAGACTACTGGTTAACCATGTGCACCTGATCCCAGAAATGCCTTTTCACATAGACAACCATCTCTTTGGAACATTTTCCAACATCCATAATGGGCCCATTTCTGAAATACAGAAGTGTTCGTTGGCCAAAGTGCCCTCCTAGAAACCTGCTCTTGGAAACCTTCAGCTCTCTCTAACGAATCTTGGTCCCACCACAGGGGTCTAGGAATCCAAAGGTCCACTGAGCTACTGCTCCCCAGGTGGGCATTTTGGCCTTGTTGAGTGGGAGCAGGGAGAGGGCACCAGGACAGGCATGTATGGACAGCCCTCCTCTGAAGGAGCCTGCCTTTCAGGTTTCCCAAGAGCCCTGCGCCTGTGGATTCTGTAATGAGGAGGGATTTGTTTGTTGAAGGATCTTTTCAACTTTATTGCTTAACTCAGAGGTGAGAAGGAGGTAGGGGCAAGATGAGAATTATTCTCTGTTGGCTTCTCTGAACCACCTAAGCTTAAGTTTGTTGGTAGCTAGGAGAGTTTTAAGGAAGGGGATCCAGGAGTTCTTTCCCCTCTCTAGACTTCAGCTTCTTGTCTGTTCAGTAAGAAGACAGATCACTAGCTCTCTGCCCCAGTTTTCACATTTGTGCTATGGAGCCTTATTTGACTTTACCCTCTCAGTTACAGAAAGACCAGTGTGAAGATGAAATCAACTAGATCTGAGGATCCAAGGCCCCATTTTGAGGGTGGATGTGGCAGAACTATACAGCAGGGGCAAATTCTCAGTAGCTTTCAGATTTCCTCAGCCTTGGTTACCAACCTGTTTGTGCAACAAACGCAACTTAATTTTTCATTTTGAGAACCTTTTTATTTGGCAAATAATTGTGGTAGTTAGAAGAGAGTTCCTCTATATTCTTCACCCTTTTCCCCTGATGTTAGCATCTTACCTAACCATAGCATACTGATCAAAACCAAGAAATTACCATTTGTACAATATGACTGAAAATAGGCTTAACTTTGAATTTTAAGATTTTTGGATTAAGGAAATTCAACTGGTAACATCTATGCAGATATTCAAAACTCAAAAACACTCATCTGCAATTAATGCATCCATTGTATATAGCAGACATATTCTAATAAAAATTTTAAAACTTAAACTCCAAAATCTGAGATAATTCTGCCCTCAGACATTTCAGACAAGAGACACTCAGCATGTGTATGCATACAAATATGTTATACATGTATATGTGTGAATTCACTTACATTTAGTCATGTACACATTACCCATATTTATTTCTGTATCTATGTACATATTAAAATAAACAAATTCAAACTCTCCCTCCAGCTCTACATAGCCACACAGGGTTCATTCAAGTCTCCCTGGGTGCATATCTGACTTCTTCTTTCTTTCATAATGAGAAACTTGGCTCCCGTTATCCACAGTTTACTTACTGATTTGTTCAACTCTCAGATACACACAAATAGTATCAGAATGTTCACCTGTAAACATATTTACCGACTAAAGCACAGTGTTTACATAGGTCTGTTTTGTCTTTCACCAAACATAGTTTTCAATACTTAAGAGAAAGCCTGGATGCAAGCCCCAGCTTTGCCATTCCTTGCCATTGGCATGAAGCACTTGCTTAGCCTCTTCTTCCTCAGTTGACTGGTTTACAAAACAAGAATAATGAACTCGGTCTTGCCTGTTTCATAGCCTTGATGGGAGGAGATACAAAGGGGGTCAGAGGCATCTTCTAGCACTACCTTCAAAGCAAAGGTCATCACAGCTCAGTCCCTGAGTTCTGAGTTTGTGCCTTGCAAACAACAGCCCTAATCCAGGTCTTGCCCTGCTCTAAAGCACACACAAGGGACACAAGTGTCCACTCCTTTCTGCATGTAAATCAGTGAGTTTGAGCCAGCCATGCTGTGAGGGTGTCTGGTCTCTGGCTAAACAAACACAGACAAAAGAGTCCTTGGGCTCCTGAAGGCTCTCTCTACCTGCAGGGCACTTCAGGCCACCTGGAGTCAGGCGCCTTTGTCATAGTTGATGGGGCCTCTTCTTCCACAAGCAGAAGACTTTGCAGTGGGGGTGGGAGGAGAACCCCAGCCTGCTGAGATGGGAAGTTTTGGTCTCATTTTAGTTTCAACTGATAGAGACCCTTCCCTTCCTGGGTCTCAGTTTTCCTATCTGTAAAATAACTGAACCAAATTAAGTTGGATCCTGTAGGTACATATGTGTTCCATTTGGCCACAGAATATTTTTAGCAAAATCAAAAAGAAGAAAGAATAAGTAAGATGAGGTTCATATGCACCTCATCTTACTGCCACCCAGGTTCCGCTATTTGTATCTTGTGTTATTGTGGCATTTTTTTTTGTTTTGTTTTGTTTTTTTACAGGTGATGGGCCAACTTTGGCACATTATTATTAACTGAAACCCATAATTTATTTATATTAGAGTTAATTCTTTTTAAGTATTGGGATACAACCCAAGCCCTGGGGCATGCTAGGCTCCCACTCTACTCTGAGCTATAACCGAACTCCTAGGGTTCATTCTTTGTATTTTAGAGATCTGCATGTTGTGATAGATAATGCCATGCATTTTAGCTTTATTTATTTATTTCCTTGCTTATTTATTTATTTATTTATTTATTGTATGTTAGTACAATAACATAGGGTTATTGTACTGAGACCATAGGGTCTCAGTACACAGATCGAACTTGTACTGTTTTCAGCCTCCCCACCACCACACCCAGTCTCAGTCACTGTCTCAGCGAGCCCAGGGAGTGGAGCTGCCACGGCATGCAGGGGATCAAATCCTGGTCCCTGCACCTGTCTAAACAGGTGCTTTAGTCCACTGAACTATTTGCCCAGCCCTCATACATTTTCTATTACGATAGCACACAGTTCATTCTAAAATCCTTCGTGTTCCATCAGTAATATCTCCTGCCTTCTTCACAAGCCTCTGCTAACCACTGATCTTTTTACTGCATTAATAGTTTTGCCTTTTCCAGACTATTATGTATTTGGAATCAGATAGCATGATGTCTTTACAGATTAGCTACTTTCACTTAGCATTATACATTTAAATTTCATCTATGGCTTGACACTGTTATTTTTAGATAGGATTTCACTGTGTCGCTCAGGCTGTCCTTGAACTCACTGCATACCCCAGGGTGACCTCAAACTCATCATCCTCCTTAACCTCCCAAGTGCTGGCATTATAGCCACGCACTGTCATATCAAGACAACATTATGATCTTAAGCTAGAGTGCCTGCCTAGCAAGCATAAGGTCTGAGTTTGATTCCCAGTACTGAAAAAAGGAAAAAATAAGCTTGAATAATTTGCCATCATTCAAGAATGGCAAGCATTATATTGCAAAAAGGTTTTTGGCTTCAGAAAAGTTGGAAGATTGGGCGGTGCTGGGTCTGATCGCCCAAATGGCAACAGTGGATGGAGAGTGGGGAACGTGTTCTCTACAGAGCCCAGCTGGTCTCCTTATGTGACCACTCAGGTTTGGGTAGGCACAGAGACCACTTTTTATCTTGTTAACAGAGTACAATCGAGCAGCTGCACTGAGGGTTCCACCTGCTCCACTTCCTGGACCCCAGTTTGTCACTGTCCTTGTGTCCTGTTGTGTGTCCTGAGAAACTGACTCTGCAGACTTCACCTCCCAGTTCCCTTTTTGGCTGGCTTCCAGGTGATGCCGGGGAAAGCACTGGCAGTGACTGCAGGTGCCAGGGGAAGAGGATCACTGAGTCACTTTACTTCCTCCCTGCTTGCATACCTGCCCTCTGACAGTAGCTTCAGCTCTCCAAGTCTGAGCTTCCTGCGGGCCTGCCCCCCCACAGTCCTAGTCCTTGCTGGACAATGGTCATCTATGCCTCCCCTTGCTGGCGCCCACTGTGGCCAGCTCCAGTCCTCTCGCCATCTCTTGTTTATTCCCCATCCCTGTTATTCTTCTGAGTAGTCCTTTCATTGAAGTCTTCTTGCTTGAGCCATCTTAATGGATTCTGTCTCTTGTTGAGACTGATAGAGCAGGTTGCTTATGTTTGCCATACCTAAGTTTTTCCTCTAAAAACAAAAATCAGTTTAGGACCTGCTTAGCTCAATTGTTTAAGCATCTGCTTGGGCAAACACAGTCAGGCACAGGGGACTGGGGTTTGATCCCCAGCTTCACAAACCTTACCTGACCAGCCCTTAAGGCAGCCTGAGCCAGACTCCTCCCCACAAAAAAAAAAAAAAAAAAAAAATCCTTCTCAACTTTTTCTCTCCGTTATTGCTTTTGCTATCTTCCACCATGTGTTGCCTCATTACCATGTGCTACCTGCTTTGGAGTCAGCTAATTATGTTTTTTTTTTCTTTTCTTTTCTTTTTGAGACAGGGTTTTGCTATGCAGTTGAGGCTGGCCTTGAGCTCACTTTTGTAGCCCAGGTTGGTCTCGAACTCGCACTGATCCTCCTGCCTCAGCCTCTCGAGTGCTGGGATTACAGGCATGAGCCACCACGCCCGGCTAAGTCAGCTAATTATGGACTGAAACTACCACAGACTGTGAACTAAATAAACCTTTCGCTTTAAAAAAAAAAAAATTAGTTTAGTTTCCATTTCTATAGGGATGATATGAATTAAAGAAAAAAATAATCTGTGTGATGCCTTGCTCAGTGCCTGGCATATTAAGAGTTCAATGAATGATGACAATGATGATGATTATCATTATCACCCCCATCACTATTGCTAGAATTTATTACCCTGTAGCTGCATGATCTCTAGAGGTTCTTAAGCATAAACAGAATATGAATGAGTGAGTCACTATACAAAAGTTGTTGCCAATAAATCTCCAAAGATCGCCTTAATCTTTTGATCTTAAAGTAGAGTTGAGGCTTGGGTAATGTGAATCATTAGTTACCTTTCACTATTAATAAGCAAGAGGATTGTGCCTTTCAAGGAGAGCTTTGACACCCACACTTTCCTCTTATGATGTCAACCACGTAGAACTTCCATCCTCTTTTGTAAATGACAACTAATATTGAGGGGCTTTCAGATGAGCTCAGTGGTTTAAGTGCTTGTGCCCGCAATCCTAGTCATGCACAGGGGATACTGGTCGATCCCCAGACCCACCCTTAAGGCAGCCCGAGCCAGCCAAAAAAATAAAATCCTTCTATGGGGCCTGGCAGGATGGCTCAGTGGTCTAAAGAGCACCTGCAGGTGGCTGCAGGACCGCAGTTCGATCCCTGGCACCACATGCTGCGCCATCCCTGCCCTCAGGGCAGGCTGAGCCGGCCATAAAAATAAATAAACAAACAAAAGTTCTGAAACAAGAAAAAATAAAAGTAAATTAAATTAAATTTTAAAAATTATATAAAAAATAAAATCCTTCTAAATAACAACTAATATTGATGAAGCACTTTCTCTATGACAAATAAGCCAAGTCTTTATACATGGCCTGTGTAATACTACACATTTTTGTCTCTGAATATGCGAGGTTAGAGAGACAAAGCGATTTGTCTGTGGTCATATGATCAGCATATGGGACCAAGTCTGTATTTTCTGGGGCCAAGACTGGTGCATTTTCCACTATCCATTCTGTCACTGACAAAAACTCTGTCTCAGAATAGCCGCTGAGTTTTCCTCCCCACATAAACCTTCCCACTTCTAAAGAGGCATCACTCAGTCTTAAAAGTCCCTGGTTAAATTAGCAATGATCTTGAGCAATGTCAAGTCCAAGTTGATCATCCCTTTCCTTACTAAGTTTCAGCAAACAACTTCCACTCCTTCACTTCCTGATGCCAGCCTGGTTCACGCAGCCCACACCCAGCTTGAGCTCCTCTGATGCAGCTCCTTGGGAGAAGAGAAAGACCAAGTCCCCTGAGGAACTCAGTAAGGAGCAGGAGGCAGAAAGTGAGGCTCAGGCAGAATATTAAGTCCTTCTATTTGGATGTAAATAAAAGAAAGTGGGTAATAAATAAGTTAATGAATCCTCAAAGAATCAGAGCCAGGGTTATATAGGCTGGGAATCCATCCCCTGCCTCCCTTTTCTGGCCCGCAGTTTCCTGGTCTGTAGAATGGTCTGCTGCTGCCTGCCTCTTGGGAGATACCTTCACATTGGAGGAGATCACATTTACCTGGAACCAAGCACACAGCAGGCCCTCGATGATGCCTGCTTCTCTGTCCCTCTGCCTTCCTGCATATTCTCCCAGCGTACTATTGGACTTTTCTTAGACCTCTGGAAACTTCATCCAGCCTGATGTTAGAAATAATCTAAGAGCTGCCATATTTGGGATATTGTAGAAAAAAAAAAAGGCTCAGAGAACTAAAGTTCCAACTCCTTGGACATATACCTGAGTGTCTCAGCATTTGATGCAGTGTTACAAACACAGATGGTGCTAAGAAATATAAGTTGACAGTGATTTTCAACATAGATGTCTGAGTTTTAAATCATGGTCAGGTCTTCATACTCTTAGCAAGCATGCTTACTGATTACTGTGACATCTATGATATTACCACGGTCAACAGCGGCCTAGGAGGGGCTTAGGAAGTATGAGTTCTCTCCATTATATGGATGGGAAAACAGTTTCTGTGAAGTTAGGTGCCTTGTTAAGGGTCACAGAGGTCTCCCAATCATAACACAGAGGTCTTTGCATCTGAATAGCATGTTGATCTTTGTCAAGGAAGAGCATATCCTTGAGCTTGCCTCCCAGTAATGTTTCCCTTGACCTTAGAATGAGGAGATGAACTTTGGTCAGAGAACAACACAGTGGAAACTTGAACTGGGACAAAGTTTGGAGTTCTCCAATTCTTTCTATTGGGTTAATCTCATTCTTCTATGTGTCTTAGACTGAAAAGAAGCAGGGAGCACTTGCAACTAATAAAATGAAAGAAATGCTTCAGGTCCTCAGAACCCTGGTAAATCAAACTCCATGAGTGACTGTAAAGAGTGTCCAGCCCCATGTTCTGCCTTCCCAACGGACCCAATCCTGTGCTGTATTCTCGAGTCTAGTCCTGGCCACCCAGCTACTGCCAGGAAGCTCAGGGAGGGCATTCAAGGCCCAGAGACGCTGGGTGGAGCCAAGCTTGGATCTCAGGTGCCTGGACACACACAGTGCTCTCTCTAGCATTGCTTCTGACCCAGCTGTTACAGGTCAGTGGACGCTTAAACTGGGGTTAAGAAAAGAGGTATCCGGGGCTCTCAAGAGGGGCCATGGCTCCAGGGAACACTTGACTTCTCTCTCTATGGAGTCAGGGATTCACTCTAGTGATACCCATGGCTATTTTCTAGTAGGGCACACTACGCCTCAAGAGCATATCTTTGACCCTGCCAAAAGGGGGCCTTACTCTAAATTAAGCAGCCTGAAGGAGTTGGTTGAATTGAGTGAATTGTAGGGACACTCATGTACTTATTTACTTAGCATTTACCAGCAATCTGCTGGACCTAAAGTCTGAGCATTCTGTAATGAATTGAGCATGATGTTTACCCTTTATAATCTGCTAATATTTACCTTTAAGCAGCTGAAGTACAAACCAGAGCTGGGTAGGGTCCTAAAGAGAGACAGCAGAATTATACTGCATGGTCTCGACTCAGCTTCATCCTACAGTGCTGGGTGGTGACCTTGGTTCATTTGCTCAGTCTCTGTACTCTCAGTTGCCACACACATCCTTCCTTCCTTAGGAGCTACTCTAAAAATGAAATAAGATGGTGGCCTTATAAGTACTCTGCAGACAAGCTAAGCAAGGACAGATTATAAGAAGTGTTTCATGCCATCTTTTTTGGGGGGATGTAGTGTGTACTCAGGATTAAACCCAGGGCCTTCACGATGAGATACATCCCCAGCCCTTTTCTATTTTTTATTTTGAGACAGGTTCTTGGTATGTCACTAAGCTTCCCTGAAGTTAAACTTGTAATCCTCCTGCCTCAGCCTCCCAAACTGCTGGGATTACAGGTGTGGGCCACCATGCCTGGCTTATTCATATCGCCATTAATAGAGATGCCAATTACTCAAAACTTCCCAATAACCAAGCAGTATCATGTGCAATTATTCCAGCAGGCCAGCTACAGCTATATTATTATCTACCTTTTAGAGATGAGAAATGGAGGCTCAGATAGGAAACATGTCACACAAAGTTGTGACACAGCTGGTACCAGAACCAGATCATTTGAATTTCAGAGCCAATGTTCTTTCTGAACTTCCTCCTTCCTTGTTCCTCTTTACTCTCTTACTCAGCATTGTCTTTTGGGGGCCTATTCTCTCTGCCCTGCAAAGCTAACATACACCAGCCCTGGAACTTTCCCTCAGGGGCTCATAGCCTTGAGGGAGGCCAGTGAGGAGCAGTGACTGCAAGTGAGAAAGCTCTCCAGAGAGGACCATTTGGGGACCAGAAGAAATCCATGAGAAAAAGGGCATAGGAAGCAGTAGTTCCAGGAAAGGATAGGGAGGAGGATGTGTTTTGTGACACACGTCAAGGAGTCTGGCTTTGTCCCAAGGGCCTGTGAGAGTTGAGTCCATAGGGTCTCAGTAACCCCCACTTCCTATCTGCATGGCCCCTTGTCTAGCCTCTGGCTGACTGACTCCACAACTGAGGAGTCAAATCAGACTGGTCCATAGGATGTGACAGTGCTCAGGCCAGCCAGCACAGAGCTCCCCAAGGGACATGGAAGACCTAGGCAGGAGCCAAGGCAAGGCCAGGAGCTGGGAAGCACCAGAAACACCTCTCAGTGACTCTGGGAACTCAAGAACAGTCAGTAATCATTCATTCATTTATTCATACTACAAATATTTAAGAGGTTACCCTCAGAAAACTAAAGAGACAAAATTCCCTGGACTTGAGTTCACTGTCAAATAGAGACAGAAAAGAAGCAAGCAAATTTTGTGTGAATTTAGAAGGTAACAGAGTACATGGAAAGATAAGGTAAGTTAGTGATCTAGAGTGGGACTGCCGAATGGGCTGCTTGGCCGACGATGGGGTGGGGGGTCAGAGGTGGAGGGCAACCCTGAGATGATGGCCAGGATGTGCCTGAGCAAACCACTCTCCTAGGAAGGCCAAGTGAGGGAGCCCCTGTTAGTAAGCATTGCCTGTGTGGCAGGCATGTATGTACATGGTGTCTACCCTCAACCACACTGTAAGGTAGGAACTATACCTCCACCTTCAGACAAGGAAAACGAAGTTCAAGGAGATCAAGTTACAACTCTAAAGTCACGCAGCTGTTCCTAGTAGAGCTGAAATTTGAGCCCAGGCCGCTCTGATGACTCCAACCCATGTTCTGGCAAGGTTTGTGGTCTAGGCAGCAATTGCCCCAGCTTCGAAGGCCAGGCAGACTTTGAAGCATAGAGAAAGGTTGGGATGGACAAGAGAACAAAGAATATTTCAGACACAAACGATAGAATACTGAGCAGGAAAGGGGAGGGGTGGGTAATCGTGCATTCCTAGACTACAAAAAAAGGTTGCCTTTGTTTCACTTAAGGGGAAAAAAAAGAGTAGGTAGCTGGAGCTAAGCCTGAGAACTTGAATCAGGACCACTAAGAAGAGTGCTGAATTATGGGCAAAGGCAAGGGGTACCGGAGCAGCCCCTTCCCACCGTATTCACAAAGCTTCCAACCTAGTGGTCCTCACGGAAAGGGCAAAGAAAAACCCAGCAATGAGAAAGATGTGTCATATATACCTAGAGATTTTAGCAGACTTTTGGAGGAAAACAAAAATCACAAAACCCACAGGCTTTGCTTGATGGTGCCTACAAGGGAGTTTTGGAAACAGGTGCGTGGATCAAAATATAATGCCCCTCGCTTAAATAGCTCTATTTCTCAACAGCTATACTAAGTCCCTAAGCTCCAAGCATATAAGAGGAGGGAACAGGCATTGTTGCTCCTTGAGGACAGACAGCATAGCTGGCAGGAAGCCTGGGCCCGACTCAGATCCCACAGGGAAGACTTTGGGAGGACACACATGGGCAGAAGGCCTGATGAAGGAAGGATACATCTTCTTAGACCTTGGGTCAGCTCCCTTGAAGTCTAATCCTGACCTTGACTTTGGCCCCCAAATGAGAAATATTCAGAGTTGAAGAGTTGAAGAACAGAACTGAGATGGCCTTATTCCATTTCCATTTCCATTTCCTGTGGAGTTCCATTTGCTTTTCTCAAGTCACCTGCTGTATGACATAGTCACAAACACAGGGCCTCTGCACACAGTAGCCATTCAGAAGACTGTCCTCCCACCTAAGAGTACCTTCAGCCCCCTCCAAGCAGCCCGAAAGACTCCATAGGTCTTTGGGCTTCTATTGAAGGTCAAAGGAACAGGAAACTATAATCCTAAAACTGGATTCTAAATATGATTCTTCCACGAGTTTAAAATGAAGTAACATAGCCCTCCACAGGGATCTTCTCATATCTCTTGTTTTGAAGGCCACTTTCTTTTTCCTTCTCTGAGAAAGAAACTCTTTGTCCAGCTTTCAGCAGGCAAACCTCCACTGATTAGGAAAAGCCCAACCATGGTCCACAAGGTTTGGATGACCTTGAGGCTGGCAGCCATAATGACTCCAGCAGTGTACTAGAACTCTGGTAGTTCCTGCAGTGGGACCCCAGAATACCCACACAGGGCCAGCATGGTCATAAGGTGGGCTTGGGGCCTGAATGGGAAGCCCTCTGCATATAAATTAAAATGCCTCCTTATTCTTCCCATGGACTTCTACATGGAATGTGGCATACACACACACACACACACACACACACACACACACACACACACACAATCTTCTTGAGCTAAACAAAATCCCCAAAGCCAGTATAAGCTCTAGACTACTAAAAGATTTTTTAGTAAAAATCCCTTTATTGCCTTTTTCTAAAGGCAATAATCTTCACAGATTTCCTGCTCATATGGAAATCGAGCTTAATTTTATCTCCCCTTTATTTTTCTTAAGCAACTTGAGTTGCTATCACTTAAAATTGAAAGGCTCCTGACCAATGCATTGACCACCTTATGTTGACTATGCAGCTTTCAACTGCAAGTAAAGGAAATGTATCATCACACAAAACAAAGTCTGGAAGTACGACGGCTGTCAGGTGGGCTGATGTAGGGGTTCATTTGTGTCTTCAGGGTTCCTATACGTTTCCCACTCTGCCTAGAAGCATGATAGCCCCAGCAATTCCAGACATCACATGCATATGGAACCACCATCCTGATGACAACCTCACGGAGCAGAGAGGCCATCATCTCTCATCAGGTCACTTGCTCATGGCTGAGGCAAGCTGACCTTTTCCAATGTCTTCAGCAGTGTCTCTTATGTTTCCTTAGCCAACCTTGGATCTCATGCCTTTCCTCACCCAATGAGTGGCACCGAAACAATGGAAACCAAAGGGAATTCCCCCCAAACAACCGGGCTTTCATTGAACCTGAGGGTGGGGCTCCCCCCCACCCCCCACCCCCGAGGTAGCCAGCTGTGGCTGTGTGCCTACGATGGGTCCGCTTTAGTCACATGAAATTTCAGTTAGAAGGGCCCTGGGAAGGCACCAACAATATGCACAGCACACCAACAGCCAGTGGTTCCCCTGGCTGAAACATTCCTGACACATGAGCCGCATCAAATTCTCAGGCAGGAAGTTTGCTCCCAGGAGTCTCTGCGGCAGAATGACAATCACCAAAAGCACTACCCACATCTTGGTCCAGAAGTGGCCTCTGGGTGTCGATGTGACCCTGCTGGCTACGCTGAAGAAAGTCCCCTTGACTCAGGTCGGAGTTGGTCCGGAGGCAGGCAAGCCTGGAGACAGGAGCTCCAGGTAGGAAGTCAGACTGCTGTCAGCCTAGGACCCAGAAAATCAATGGACGGCCCAGCTCTGCAGGGTAGGGACATGAGCCTTGTGTGTGTGTTTGATCAGAAGGCTTTAGACAGAAGGGTGTGCTCTCAGAGGACAAACTCCTTGGGATTCTCCCCAAGGAAGGACATCAGGCAAGTCCTTCTGTGAGACAAATTAGGGAGACAGGACTTTATAAGGGCTGGGAGAAGTGGGCCCTAAAGCTGTCCCCTTCATATGTCCTCAATGGTGCCAGGCAGGCTGGACAGGCAGGACCACATCAGGACTGCACCAATGCACTTGTGACTGGTGGGTGCTGATTGGGTGAAACAAGAATACAACATTTCCAGCACCACAGATTCCCTTTGCTGCGGCAGCTCTCCCGGGTCTGACCTCTGCTGCCAACTCCCTCTCCAGCACAGCACCCAGCACAAACACAACATGACCTCCTGCTCTGCTCCTCTCTTCCACTCATCCTTCTCCAGCCCACTTTGTCTCATCCTGCAGGGCCAGGGGAATATTCCCCAATGGCTTCAAGACTTGTGAAGCCTTGCCCTGGGTATCTCTGGATATCTCTGATGCTTCAGTACAATCCTACAAGGCAAAGAAGGTCTTATAATTGTCCCTTTACAGATGAGGAAACCAGGCCTCCCCAAAAGTGGAGACATTTGCTCAAGGTCCCCAGGTGGCAAGTGGCAGAATCTAGATCATTCCCCCAGACTCCAGGCCCCGTCATTTCCTCCAGTGTTCTGTCAGCTCTTTCTGAGGAATCATCTGAGGTAAAGTGCTATCTGATGCATTAATCCCTTTGACAACATCCAGGCTCCAACAAGGACAGAGGAGCTCCAAGGTATACAGAATCTGGCTGGTGTACAGACCTTAAGAGCAAAAGGTGGGTTTAAATTGCAGTACTTCAGGGCTGGTGAGATAGCTCAGCTGTCTAAAGCACCTGCTTAGGCAACCACAGGGACCTTGATTCAATCCCTGGCACCACATGCTGCATCAGCCCCACCCCTAGGGCAGGCTGAGCCAGCCATAACATAAGAAAGAAAGAAAGAAAGAAAGAAAGAAAGAAAGAAAGAAAGAAAGAAAGAAAGAAAGAAAGAAAGAGAAAGTTAAAAAAATGCAGCACTTGCTGACTGCATAACCTTGGGCCACACAAGTTTAACCCTCCTGTGCCCCAACTCCTCACTGTAGCAGTGTGGAGAGTTGCAGTGAGTAGGAAGCAGTGCTCAGCCCTCTGCAGAGCACCTGCTGAGGCCCCTGTGGAGCAGCTAGTGTGGCCCCAGTGCTTTGTAATCTCATCCTCCATGGAAACTCTGGTCAGGCCCATGGACTCCTGTACCCTGATGAGGCCTCCAGCAAGTACCTAAAGCCTGATGTGCTAACAGAGGAGGGGAGGCTGAGGAATGAGGTGGTACCTAGACTGCTCCTAGGGAGAGCTGGGGATCACCTGTATTCCCAACAGAAAGGAGAAGAGGCATTCAGGAGGTCAGGTCACTTCTAAAGGAAACATTGTTTCGCATTTGGTGACCAGGTTAGTGTCCCTTCTGAGCTGCCACATGCCACTCTGCCATATGGGTCAATACCACCTCCCTGACTAGCAGGGTGAGGATGAAGTGAGAGGCTGCAGATGGAAGCCCCAGGCAGGTGGAGTCTGCAGGGGCCCTCAGGAAATGTCTGTTCCTGAATAGAAAGCTTGGACCAACAAAACAGAGAAACAGCACAAAGGACCTGGGGGTAGAGGTCATTGGTACAGTCCCTGCCTAGTATGCATGTGACCCTGGGTTTGATCCCCCACAAAGCACACACACACACACACACACACACTAGGGCTTGCTAAAGCCAAATTTCTGTAAGCCAGGCCTGGCTACTTTGGGCACATATTCTGCCCTAACACAAAGACCATCCCACAGCCTTGGGCCCTGATCCCTGCCTGGGCTTAAAGGAGAAATGCTGGATGTAAGTCCAGAGCCCTCACTTCTGGTCATTTTTTTCCTGAAAGACAGCTTCGTGCTCTTAGGTTTCTTGTCCTTCCTCTCTGGCTTCAGTTTCCCCATCTGTGAGATGGGGGTGCTGGAAATCAGGCCTGTGGGCTTGTTCTCACCCTAATACTCTGACATTGTACAGACAGCAGCAGGAAATCAAGAGGGAAATCGCCTTAAATGGGAACAGAGCCTATATTCCTCCATCCCTTAATAACCACTAATTAGTTAATCCCCATAGCAGCAGGGTGAGTTATCAGGTATCACTAACCCCAGCTTACAAGTGAGAGGCTGAAGGAGAGAGGAATTGGCCCCAGGCTCAGGGCAGGGATGGACCGGTGAACACCTGGTAGTAGACAGGACAAATTGCCTTAAGATTGGGGGAGGGAGGCCTTGAAGGGAGGAACCATGCAGGAAGCAATTCTTTTTTTTTTTTTTTTTTTTGTCTTTTTGAGACAGGGTCTCACTATGCAGTTCAGGGTGGCCTTGGGCTCCCTTTTGTAGCCCAGGCTGGTCTTGAACTTGCAGCGATCCTCCTGCCTCAGCCTCCCAAGTGCTGGGATTACAGGCGTGCGCCACCACGCCCGGCTGCAGGAAGCAATTCTGATCCTCATTAACTCCAGTCCTTTCAAGGGCTCCAGAGCCAGCTCTATCGAGGGTTGGGGTTGGAGGACTGAGAAGGGGAAGGACTGACCCAAGATCACACAGCTAGAATCGCAGACCACAGCTCCATGACTTGTCAGCTGAGACTGCCCCACCGGCTCAGGAGGGCTGATCTTCCTCGGAGGCCCATCCTAAATTCCTAGAGAAAGTAGCCAGCTGTAAACCCCCAGGGATTAAGCGTGTACTAATGGCCTGTGACAAAAGCAGCAGGATAAACTCCCTGTTCTGCAGACTAAACAAGGCTCAAGAAGCCAAGCCAGACAAAAGCCAGGGTTTTGTGCTGGTCCAACTGGTGGGCTAAAAGCAGCCCAGCCCGTGGGAGGTGAGGCTGTAAGTCAGGCCTTGGAATCTCCTCTGGTGTCCTTTCTCCCTTTGCCACTGAAGGCTGAACAAAGGCATGTGAGCAATTTACATCCTCGCTTAGTGATCATTCTTGCTTGGTGGTGTGGAATGCACTTCCCTTGCACGGCGCCAGGAAGAGGACACTGAGGCTCAGAGCGGGAACAGAAGATACTTGTCCCAAGTCACAGGGCAAATCAAGCAGGAGGAGATGGATACCAAGACCACCTGACTCCCACTTGTCTATGCCTTCCAAATTCTTCCTTAAATCAGTGCTGAGTGACACATGAGCAGTAGAACAGATGGAAACAGAGTCATCTCCCCGTACCTATAGGGGATACACTCCAGGATGCTGGTGAGTGCCTGAAGTCACAGATAATACCTAGCCTTATGGACCTATGCTAAAGGGCCTTGAGTCTGGAAGAGCTCAGGAGACCACAGAGTTGGAGGCTGAGGAAGTGTCAGGAGCATGGGAGCACTGCAAGAGGGAGCACCACACCCTTCTCCTCTACAATGCCACCAAAAGGCGTAGGAAGATTCCCTTGCCTTGTTTCACGTGCAGGATCTGGGGCTACAGGACCCTCTCATCATGAGGAGATTTAAGATCTGTCTCCATCCACCTCCTCGGTCACGTCGAAGGCCCCTTACCACAGCCCTGACGTAAAGGGATTATTCTGGCCATTGCAGAATCCAGCTCCCTTTCTATGCTGCATAACTCACTTCTGAAAAATGAGAATGATTTGGCTTCATGCCTGGGAGCATTTCTTACCTCTCATCACCTGGTTCCCGATGAGAGCAAGAAGGGATCTGCCTTGGGGGGATTAAGGTGAGACTGTTCTCTGCCAGCCCTAGGGGTACAATATGATGCCTGAGATTACTAACCTGTCCCTTCTTACCTGTCTGCATGTCAAGTTTAAGCCCCTGGAAGGTGGTGCATAACACTATTTTGAATCTTTAAAAATAGAAGCCCTATTGCTAGGATTAAAGGGTGTGGAGACATCCTTTTCTTTTACACCAAGACAAGGTGTCTAATGCTGTCCAACACCACTGGGTCTCATCAGGAGGTGACCCCTACTCAGCACAGAATTGTACTATTCCAGTGTGCATTAAAAAGGCTAGCCTCCCAGATGCACTTGCTTCAGGGCACATTCTGCTGTTGAACAGCACAGACTCAAGCAAGGTTTCTGGACATAGTGTAGCTAGACAAATGCCTGGTCTTCACTTAAAAACTCTGCCCTCCAGAGCACTTACTATGTGACTGTAGACAAGTCACTTTTCCTCACTGGCCTTCCGTCACAGCCTTGTTGCACCTAGATGTCCTCTCAAAGTCTGTCTCATGTGGTCATAGGTGGAACTTTTCAGAAGTGGCTGGATCTAGAGTGTGCAATGCTGGGATCCAGGGTGCATGGTTACTAAATCAGTCCACTGATTGGATGGCATAGTTCTGGGGGTGGATAAGGAGAAGGCCCACCATGGGTTGTAGGTACCACCTGCCCTCAAGGCCTGTAGCTGGACAGACTATAAGGGACAGAAGGAAGGCTGCTGCCATTGCTTGCTGCTTTTGTCATCTTCTGTCTACCATGAACTGTTTCCTCTCAGTGGTGTCCCTTTGCCATGCCACTCTGCCTTGGAGCCAGCTGATTATGGGAACGTACCAGGAAAAAGGTTTACTGAATCTTTTTCAGATTGTCAGCTGAAATAAACCTTTCTTTCTTTAACTTTGGGTGTTTGGTATTTTTATGTCAGCAATGAGAAAAGTATCTGAGACAGTTTCTATATCCTAACCTGTTCCCAGAACATAATAACCTCTAACCATGCCATTGTCATGACTAGGTAAAGGGGCTTTCTGAAATGTACTCTGTGGTGGAAATTCAAGGACTTGCCACTGTCTTCTGGAAAAGAAATAGAAAAATAAAAATGCATGGAGCCATGGCTTCCAAACATCAGCCAACAATAGAAGTACTGGTATAAGATAATCAAATCATAATTTCTGGGAATGTTATGGTGTGATCGTAGATGGCCCAAAGGCTATATTTTGATTACCAGCCTGTAGTACTATAACCTTTAGAAGACAGTACCTAGTGGAAGAAAGCTACTTCATCATAGGGATGCTCTTGAAGTAGATATTGGAGCTATGGCTCCTCATGCTTTCTTTTTTTTGCTTTTTGGCTACTGTGAGGTAAGTAGTTCCCTCCATCACATGCCTCCACCATAATGTATGGCACATGAAAGGGAATAATCATAAAATGAAAAGGTAACAGATGGAGTGGGAGGAAACATTTCCAAACAATTTCCTAAGGGGTTAATAATCAAAATATATTAGAAGTCTCACAACTCAATAGAAAAAAAATCATCAAATAACTCAATAAAAATGCTCAAAGAACCTGCATAGATATTTTTCCAAAGCAGACATACAAATTGCCAGAGGAACCTGAAAATAATACTCAAATTACTAACCAACAGCTTCCTGTCAATGTAACAAATACTTGAGATAAATCAACTTATTAGGAAGAAAGATTTACTGTGGCTTATGGTTTCAGAAGCTTCCACCAGTAGCCACTTGGCTCCACTGTTTTTGTTTTGGGTTGTTTCAGTTATTAGTATATTTGCAGTATATACTGGTTATATTCATCATGGTGAGTTGGTACATGTACCCAACAAATCCTAATTTTTGTTTTTACTTTTCCTTCCTTTCCCCTCTTCCCCTTTTCCTCTATTTCTTGGTCTCTCTCTCTCTCATCTTACTGCTTTTGGACAACTACACTGTGATGGGAACATGCAGCTGAGGAAGCTTTTCATCTCATGAGGCCAGGAAGCAAAGGGACAGGAGAGGACTGGGGTCCTGAGTTGCCCTTAAGTGACCTAATCCCCCACTGTCTTCTTCCCACTAACCCCATATCTCAAAGGATGTGCCACCTCCCAAAAGTGCCATACTTAGGACCAAGTCCTTAGCACATGGGCCTTTAGGAAACCTTCCAGATCACTGGGATATACTAATCAAAATCATATGACATCTGACCTCACACCTGTTAGGTCATTATCATCAGCAATCAAAAGATAACAATTATTGGTGAAGATGTAAAGAAAATGAAGCTTGCACAGTGTTGCTAGGAATATAAATTGATATGGCCAATATGGAAAACAGCATGGAGTTTTCTCTAAAAATTAAAACTAAAATTGCCATATAACAATCTCACTTTAGCACATATATTTAAGCAAGTATGTCAAAGCAAAATCTGCATTCCTATGTTGTCCACAATAGCCAAAACATGAAGTATCCTCACAGATTAATGGATAAAGAAAACATAACACACACACACACACACACACACACACACACACACACACACACATTATTTGGCCTTTTAAAAAGAAGGAAATCCTGACCCCCACTCAGAAAGTTGGATGAATGTATAGGACACTATGCTAAGTGAAAGAAATTAGACAGAGAGACAAGTACTACATGATATAACTTACATGTGGACTCTGAATAAAACTGAATTCATATTAATAGAGAATAGGATTCAACCCAGGAACCATGCCCTGCACATGACTGAGACTGCCCTGGGCCCACCAGAAATTCATCTCACTCAGCAACCAGGCATAGGGCATGAGTGAGACCACCCAGGGCCCACCAGAAATTCATTACTCAGCAACAAAGCCCAGCGTGTAAGTGGAACTTCATCCGTCAGACAGACCCAGTGTGGAAAACTACCATAGAACTCCCTGCAGAGAGACCAGAGACAAGACCCATCCAGCTGATCCAGGAGCAGAACATCTTGCCAAGTGGCACAGCAGATTCACCTCCAAGGGCTGCAGCAGGAAGAAGTGGAGCACAGCAGCCAGACCCAAGCCACACCTACCTGGATGAGTTTGAACTTGGTAGGTCCAGATCTGGTGCTAAGGCAAGAACTCTACCAAAACTCTACACTAAAGGTCAGAAGGCAGGACTATATAAAATGACAAAAAGAAGGTGCAAAATGCACTCTCAGACCCCGAGGCCACCCAGAACAAATACAGGAGATGATAGCATAGAAGAAATTGGGAATAACACACCTGAAATCTCTGAATAATAGCATCTGAAGTAAAAAAAAAAAAAACTGCAGAAAGGTATAGAGGAAATCAGATCAGAAATAATTTCTGAAGTAAAAAAAAAAAAAAAAAAAAAAAAAAAGAAGTAATGCCTATAACAAAAGAATTACTAGCTGGACATGGTGGCTCATGCCTGCAATCCCAGCACTTGGGAGGCTGAGGCAGGAGGATCAGTGCAAGTTTGAGACCAGCCTGGGCTACAAAAGTGAGCTCAAGGCCAGCCTCAACTGCATAGCAAGACTCTGTCTCAAAAAGACAAAAAATAAATAAATAAAATAAAAAAGAATTACTAAGTGCTTCTAAAAAAGACACTGATAAAAAAAAAAGAGGATAATAGAAAAATCATGGAATCCTTGAATGAGCAATATAGGAAAGTAACAGAATGTATGAAGCAGATTCAAAGTGCTATACAGGAACATAAAACCTCAATCACAAGCTGGCAAAACCGTTTCAATGAAAGTGAAAATAGAATTTCAGACCTTAAAGACACTATTGCAGCTAGTGAATAAGTAAGAAAAGATCTTTTAAAAACAACTAGGATGCAGGAAAAAATAATTCAACATCTGCAAGATGATGCAAAGATGAACAACATAAGAGTAATAGACATCAATGAGAAAGAAGGAATCTGTACAAATGATATAAAAAGAATATGGACAGAAGTAATAGGAGAAAGCTTTCCAAATATGGGGAAACAATTTGATGTTCAGGTTAGTGAAGCATATAGAACTCTAAATAACATCAACTCAATTAAAACCACACCCAGACATATAATAATCAAGATCCCAGAAATTCATCACAGAAGCAGTATACTAAAAGCTGCTGGAGAAAAGAAACAGATCACACTTAAAGGAAAATCCATTAGAATAATGGCAAATTTCTCTTTACAAACCATCAAGTCAAGAAGAGCATGGAGCAAAGTACTTCAAGTCTTGCAGGAAAACGAATTCCAGTCCAGACTGATATACCCTGCAAAACTCTCTTTCAAGTTCGATGGAGAAGTGAAATACTTCCATGACAAAGAACAACTAAGGAATTTCATGATGACAAGACTAACCCTGCACAGTCTACTAAAAGATATTGTAGAGAGGGTTCAAAATGACTACAACTCCACGAAGGAGAATGGAAAAAACCCACCAAACAAGCAAACTAATTAAACACAAGAGAAAAAGAGTTATACAAAAGCAGTCTTTCAACTATTCTTTTGTATACAACAGCAGAATTTGTCCATCAGCATATTCTACAAATAGACTTCTCCTTCACACTATTGGTCATGATTCTGTCTGGGTCTACAAGGTGGATATCAAGGAAATAGCAGTACCTCAGTCCCACAAGTGACACCTGGCCACCAGTAAGCGTCATGGACACTGTCTATGTACGTGACATACTACAACTTTGCGCAATATTCTATCCCCAGACTATTAGAGGTTTTGGTCATATATTTGCCATTCTAGTATTTATGTTCTGCTTTATTCTTAGTAATTCTTTACTACCATGGAATTTTTTTCTTAGTTGATATTTTTTTACATATTAACCAATTCAAATACTGTGTGAGTACTCTGAATTGATTACAGATTCATACATATGATATACAACATTCTGGCCTCTAAGTTGGGTTCATGATTTGAATTTTGAAATATTGTTTTGAAATATTTAATTTAATTTAATTTAATTTAATTTAATTAATATTCAATTAATTTTCTGAACATTGTTTATACTTTTTGTTTTATGATTTATACTGTATCTCTGACTTATAATCTACTT
This sequence comes from Myocastor coypus, assembly GCA_004027025.1. Taxonomy (NCBI): domain Eukaryota; kingdom Metazoa; phylum Chordata; class Mammalia; order Rodentia; family Myocastoridae; genus Myocastor; species Myocastor coypus. Next base: position 3,096 of record PVJA010002007.1, on the reverse strand, counting down.
ATAAGACATGGTATATTTTCTCCTACTATTAGAAACTTTAAAAAGAACATATATATATATATATATATATATATATATATATATATGCATCAAGAAGAGAGTTAGGAAGATATACAGCGACTTTGTCTTAGTTCATTGAGAATAAAAGTTTGTACTAATATTGTTTAGACAAGATATTAGTTCTGTATCTTGTTCTCTGAGTAGCTACTATGAAAATAGCAATATACATGGTATTAATTATTGCAACCATCCTACTAACTTGTTTTGAAATTTGTTTCATTACTATTTTATCTTTTTTTCCTCATTAAAACGAATAAAAAATTAGAGAACAGAACAGTATTACAAGAGGCTGGATGGTGAGGAAGGGGAACTCCTGGGTCAATGGGTACAAACTTTAGGTTGCAAGATAAATACATTCTGAAGGCCTAATGCACAGTTAATAATACTGTGTTGAATATTTGAAATTTGCAGACAGTTGATCTCAAGTGTTTTCACTATACACACAAACAAGTAACAGATTTGTCAATTAGTTTGATCATGGTAATCAATTTTACAGTGCATGCTTGTATCAGTAGTGAAAGACTTTAAATGTGCCATTTGTATTTGTCAATCATATCTCAAGTTTAAAAAAATCAAGTAGTAGCAGTTTATTCATTTTATATAGAGATAGGGAAGAGATATACACAAAGAATTAAAGGAGTTAGGGGGAAAATTGCTTTTGGAATAAAAGAGAGGAGAAAAGGGAAAGAAAAAGGGCTGCTTTTTTCTACCAAATCTTGTAGTTACATAACTTTTTAAACTATGAAAATGTATAACTAACAAAACTAAAAATTTATTTAAAATTATGTATTGATAGATATTTTACAATTTAGTTGAAACATTTAGGAAGAATTGGAGAACATAAATAGAAATCTCATCAAAGGAATGATTAACTCCAGGGAGAATGAAAGTGCATTAAAAAAAGTGACAGAGTATTTTATTTGGCTTATCACAGAACAAGATTTACACAGCCATGCTGATGCTAATGCATCAATGAAGGAAAAAATTGTAATCAGACAGTGACATGATAAAGGGAGGGAAAGTTGGCAACTGTTAGTTAAGAGCATTAAACCTACTTCTATTAACACTGAAAATTGTAGATACTGCAAGTCAAGAAATATGGGACTGGGGCTTGGGAGATAGCTCAGCGGTCTAAGCACCTGTCTGGACAGTGCAGGGAGCTGGGTTTGATCCTCATACCACATGCCATGCTAGCCACTGAAAAGTCATGCCTGTAATCCCAGTGTTAGGGAGGCTGAGGCAAGAGGATCACTATGAGGCTGAGCTGCATAGTGAGACCTTGTACAAAATGAATGGATAAATAAAAGATTTTAAAAAATAAATAATCATAGGGGCCAGCAAGATAGCTCAGTGGCATAAGCATCTACCTGACAAGTGCAACACCCTGAGTTCAATCTCAGGTACCACAAAAAACAAATGATAATAATAATATTAATAATAAAGCCGGACGTGGTGGCTCACGCCTGTAATCCCAGCACTCGGGAGGCTGAGGCAGGAGGATTGGTGCGAGTTCGAGACCAGCCTGGGCTACAAAAGTGAGCTCAGGACCAGCCTCAACTGCATAGCGAGACCCTGTCTCAAAAAGACAAAAAAAAAATATTAATAATAATATAAGCACATCATTTAAAAATAAACATAGAGTAAGTCTTTGACTTACAAACACACAAGTTGCAAACTTTAACACATACAAATTGATCTGGCATTATGTGAACATTCCTAGATGTGAACAAATTTCAGGAGCTCCCATGTTTGCAGACAATGTCACAGTGCAATAGTGTACAGTAGTACAGGGTAGTCAGGACTTACTGTAGTCACAGGTGTGTGTGTGTGTGTGTTATTTTATTATACTTTATATTGTATATTTGTGTCAAGGGTGTATAAAACTCACTTCGTTGGACTTACAAGTGAATTTATCTTACAAACTGTTCTCCTAGAATAAAATTTATTCATAAGTCAAGAACTAACTGTATAAATATCAGAGGAAACAGCTAAAAAGAGTGGGAAATGGCTTGGTGAGTGACACTAGGAAGCAAAAAAGACCGAGGAGAGGAGTTGTTTTTTTTTTTTTTTTTTTTGTAAGTAAAATTTTAGTATGATTCATTTTCAAACTCTGCTTAGGTTAAAATAAAAACTAATTTTAAAATAAAGTAAGGTAAGACTGGGACTGGTGGACCATGCCTATAATCCCAGCTCTTGTGAGGCTGTAAACAGATGGATGACTACAAATATGATCTTGTAGTGAGACCCTGAACACCCTGTAGACCCTTAAAATACAAAAAAAAAAAAAAAAAAACAAGAGGCAGATGACAGCTTCAAGGAGCCCACAACTTTATATCTAGATCTATAGATCTAGTCAAGAGGTCAAGAGTAAAGCTGAAATTTCATTAATAAAGACATCCCTCAGTGTCTATTACAAATAGTTAAACTGAAACTATTCATTCAACTTATCAGAAATAAGGTAGAGGGCCCAGCGGGATGGCTCAGTGGTCTAAAGCACCTGCTTGGGGAAGCTTGGGCGGCTTCAGGGGCCGCGGTTCGATCCCCGGCACCACATGCTGCGCCAGCCCTGCCTTCAGGGCGGGCTGAGCCGGACATAAAAATGAGTGAATAAACAAATAAAGATTCTGAAACAAGAAAAAATAAATAAAATTAAATTAAAAAAAAGAAATAAGGTAGAGGGGCCAGAGAGATAGCTTAGTGGACTAAGGTACCTGCTTAGGCAAACTTTGGCAAAGACAGGGACTGTGGTTCAATCCCTGGTAACATATGCTCTTGAGCCCCGCCCCCAGGGCAGGCTGAGCCAGCCAGAGTCTGGGCATGATGGCTCATGCCTGTAATCCCAGCACTGGGGAGGCTGAAAGCAGGAGGAATGCTATGAGTCTGAGCTGCGTAGTGAGACCTTACAAGAACCAAATACATTAACTACTTCTTTTTTTTTTTTTAATACTGGGGATCAAACTCTGGACCTTGAGCTTGCCAGGAAGGCACTTATGCCACTGAGCTCTCTCCCCCAGCCCCAAGTACATGAAAGAAAGA